>JBBPBX010005789.1:48598-65839 GCA_038048925.1 Garcialebias charrua | reverse complement strand
CTGTGGTTCTCTCTGAGCCCAAAAGACAAACCCCCTCGGGAGTGGACGCTTTTACGCACAGCTCATGGCCAAAAAAACTGTAATACGCGTTTTCACCAGTCCCTCTTATTCCACGTGTCCTGGAGCGAGTGCGGAAGGAGAAGCTATCAGTCATCCTGATAGCCCCAGAGCGCAAAAACGCACCATGGTTCCCGGACCTGCAACGGCTGGTGTCTGACCAACCTCTGCAGCTCCCATGGAGAAAGGATGCGCTCCTCCAGGTAGGAGGGACGACCATGCAATTTCCGGAGATAGGCCAACCCATTTGGGCTTGGATGCTGAACGGAAGCATTTAGCACGTTTAGGCCTCTCTCCCGCGGTTGTCCAGACTATCCAAGATGCACGAGCGGTGTCCACAACAACTCTTTATGCATCTAAATGGGCAGCTTTTCAGCGTTGGTGCACTGAAAAAGATGTCGACGCCACATCATGTGAGATTAGCTGCGTACTGTCATTCCTACAGCTGCTGATGGACAGGAATTTAGCTTTCAGCACCATTAACACTTTGAGATTTTTATTAATGAAAAGTGCATTATAAATGGAATTCATTATTATTATTATTATTATTAAGGTTTACACTGCAGCTATTTCCTCGTGTCACGAGGGGTTTGGTGACAGGACATTGTTTAATCATCCTCTGATGAAACGTTTTTAAAGGGCGTGCGACGGCACAGATCGGCGGCGCGCGCCCTCTCTCCCCAATGGGACCTGTCCTTGGTTTTACACGTGCTATTTAAAGCTCCTTTTGAGCCTTTATGTGAGGTACAGATGAAGTTCCTGTCCCTCAAAACTGCACTGTTGCTGGCGCTCACGTCAGCAAAGAGAGTGAGTGATTTATGTGCATTTTCTGTGGCTCCTTCATGTTTAAAAATTCAACCTGATGGGAGCTCTGCAACTTTAAGGCCTAATCTGGCCTTTATGCCAAAATGCATAGGACAATCACACTAGATGGTTTTCATCTTCCACCACACACGTCGGAGGAAGTAGCAATATCTCATTTGTTGTACCCAGTCCGTGCGCTCAAGTGTTATGTGTCATGCATGGCCGGATTACGTCATTCTCAAAGTTTGTTTGTTCACTTCAGGGACAGCTCCAAAAACACAAAAACAATATAAAACACATATATTGTTTTGTGCTACTTCGGCAGCTGACATATGCCTGTAAGCCGCAAGGCAGGCCTGCAGGCCCGTCCTCCAGCCCACCAGTGCCCTCCTCTGGTGCGTCGTGACGTGTGGCATGCTTATGACGTACGAGGAAGGATGTGTATTGTTGTGATTGGGTGAGCAGGTGCTTCATACTGGTGTTGGACCCAGCGAGGCATGGACCATATCCTGCTCCGCCCTTTATCCAATAGCGACAGCTAAAGGGTGGAGCTAACATGAAATAGAACGTTGGTTATGTATCGTAACCCCAGATTCTATGAATGTTAGCGTAGCCCTTTAGCTTAGCGGGTAAAAAAAAGGAGTTTGTGTTAACCACAGGCATAACACAAACTCCTTTTTATTTTCTCCAATAAAAGACAAACGTAAAATAATTTGAACCAGGTGGGACGCAAACCCGAGTCTAGATAAAATTTAAAGTGGAAGGCGGACGCTCTAACCACTCAGCTACAAAGGCGTATTGGTTTTTTCAGGAGTCCACTTTTACTATAAAGGATTCGCCCCACGTAACATCCTGGTTACGCGCAGGAGTTAGAGAATATTAGTTATATTTTAAAATCCTGGCTACGGGCAAGAGTTAGAGAATATTAGTTATATTTTAATGAAATTCATTTCGCGCTGAAAGGCGGAAATGCTCAGTATGGGTACACGTTTCGTGTTATTTACGTTCTAACATAAACTGATTTGTAATCAGTTATTAACAAAAATTAAACTCAGAAAAACTAATTCAGCTAACAATTTTTTTAGGGGTTTCTGTAGTTAAATTTTAATGAACTTCAGCTTGCGCTGAGGTTGTTGTTAGAACGAGTCCCGCCCCTACTGCAAACAACAAATCAAATGATGAGCAGTACATGACGTCAAACTGGGCCCGGGAGCCTGACCCGATCAGAACCACCTCTTGGCGGGTTCCAAAACGAGGGCGGACCCCGGGCGGAAAAGGCAAATGCGAACATGACGAACCCGGGTTAGAAGGCGGGGCGGGCCGGGCCGTTGAGGGCTGTGCAGTGCAAAAATGGCTACAGTGGATCAACCAGTTGGCTGATGACGGCTGAAACCAGGTGCTCACATGATCAAGGAGGACCATCAGCCTAACGATGGATCGTTTGCACCCTGATGGTTGTTTGCTATTCACAGAAGGCTGAGTGATACTAGCAATAACAGCATTATAAGAGGGGGGCAGTTGAACCCGGAGGCCACCAACCCTGTTTAATGATGGACGGTTTCTTTTCACAAAGATGGCCTCCTTTACGCCTCTCTCAAACCATTGTTCCTCTCTATTGTTGCGGTTCAAAAGTTGAAGGGAAGCTCTGAAACGAATGTGCAAGTTTTAAGCAGGTTTATTGTACATTATAAGAATAAACCTTACAGCAACCAACAGACCTGACTCCAAGCTCAGTCCAACACACACACATCTTCGAAGGCGGACCACGGTTTTATACCTCTAGATGACGTCATCGCCTCGTGGGACCAATCCTGGAATCGAACCGCCTTGGAACCGCCCTAGAACTTTTCTACTCTGTGAGTGATCCGCCTCTCAGCCAATCAACTACCAGCTCTGTATGTCAATCATCCAGTGTTGTGTCTGTTGTATTATGCAGGCGTGTAACTGAAAAACTCTTCCCTATTGGAAATAAAACCCGTAAATAAAGGTTCCATCTTGAATATATTTTCACATTATATGGTGGAATTAAGTGAACATAAATCATAACACATAATATGTGTGCTTCAGGTGTAATACTGATATACATATATTTCAATTCCCCTTTTGACATGACAAACATCATGTCAACAAAAACCCTATATGTACTATGTGCGTATGCAATTAAGAACTGGACACACAATGGAAATCACTAACATTCCCACCCACAGCAATATTACATCTAAGTTACCCACCCAGAATATAAACCCCTTATATAAAAATAAGCATCAATACTAATTGGTAACAAAACTACGTAAGAAAATATACGGTAACCGTCAGAGCTTATATGCTGGAAACGCAATACAAAACTAACAATCTAAAAAATAAATGTAACAAAAAGCAAAGAAATCAACCAAAAACAAAGAATAAAATAAAACAACAAATAAATGTAATAAGAAATAAACAAAACAAACAAAACAACAAATAAATGTAATAAGAAATAAACAAAACAAACAAAACAACAAATAAATGTAATAAGAAATAAACAAAACAAACGGGAAAAGTAATAAAGAATAAACAAAAACAAACAAAAATAAATGTAAAAATGAAACCATAAAACAAATAAAAATAAAAACAAAACAATAAAATGAAGCGGACTGTCCCTCCTATCAAATATCACGCCTCAACAGGGTATATATATATATAAGATATATATATAAGATGGCCGCGCTCAGTGCAGCCGCAGCTTCACGAGTTCCCGGATCATCGACTAAGACCCTCTATTTGTAGCTGGATACTAGACTTCTTAACAGACAGACCACAGTCTGTGAAGATCCACAACTTCTCCTCCTCCACCATAACCCTCAGCACTGGCTCTCCTCAGGGATGTGTGCTGAGCCCCCTTCTGTTCACTCTGCTCACATATGATTGTACAGCCACACTTCCAGGCTGTCATATTGTTAAGTTTGCAGATGATACAGCGGTGGTGGGATGCATCACAAACAATGATGAGTCCAGCTACAGACAGGAGGTGGAACACCTGGAGAGCTGGTGCAAAGAGAATAATCTTCACATGAATGTGAAGAAGACAAAGGAGATGATTGTGGACTTCAGAAGGAACAAACACACCCATGCCCCACTGATAATAGGTGGGTCTGCAGTGGAAGTGGTCTCCAGCTACAAATACTTGGGTGTACACATGAATGATAACCTCAGCTGGAGCAACAACACCACCAGCCTGATCAAGAAAGGTCATCAGAGACTCTACTTCCTCAGACGGCTGAGACGAGCCGGTCTGAGCAGCCCAGTTCTCACCTCGTTCTACAGGTGTGCAGTGGAGAGCATCCTGTGCTCCAGCATCAACGTGTGGCATGGAGGCTGCACAGTTGAAGAGAGGAAAGCTCTGCAGAGAGTGGTGAAGGCTGCACAGAAGTCTGTTGGAGTCAGTCTCCCCACCATCACAGACATTTACACCTCTAGATGCAGGAAAAGAGCCACCTGTATCATGAAAGACCTCACTCATCCAGCACACTCACTCTTTGCCCCACTCCCCTCAGGACGGAGGTTGAGGAGCATCAAGTGTAGAACCACTAGACTGAGGAACAGCTTCTACCCTGAGGCTGTTAGACTCATGAATAAATAAAAATAAAATTAAAATAAACACTGCAAAATATCACATCATGGTGATGCTGATATGTTTTCTTGTTGCTGTGTTCATCTGTGTTCATCTGTGACCATCTGCTCATACAAACTCATGTTCGTGCTGCTGTTTATTCCCACTATATTAGGCTTAGTGTATTACTAGTTGATGTTTTTCTTAGTTAGTTCTCGATGTTATTACTGTTTTTCTCTTTCATTTGTTGTTGGATGTAACTGGGACCTCGTGTACATAATCTCGTTTTCATCTCATGTACCACATGCGGTGCAAATGACAATAAAGACTCTCTGACTCTGACTCTGACTCTGACTATATGCAGGAATAATGAAGTTAAATTCAATACCATTAAAAAGGCGTTCAATAAAAAACAACAGGACTTTAATTCGACCTTATAAATTCAATACTTTCTCAAAAACCCTTAAATTTCCCTAAATTTGATTTATCAACTCTTAACAACTTCAAAACATTGCATATACTCTGCTCCAGTGTGTGCATTTCTGGTATGTGTTAACCTTAGCAAAGAATATAAACTATGCTTTAGCCAAGTCAGGCCATCTCATCTTCATCATCATAGACACCTGTAAGGGGAAAAACCCTACACTACTCTGTTGACTAGTCTGATATCTGAGAAAAAGCTCAACTGCTCTTATTCAGAGATGTCTGCGATAAGGGCTAAGACCACATTCAGAAAATTAACACTAAACCTATGATTAAACTGATCAGAACAGAAAACACAAAAATCCTTCCATAACCTGTTAAACTCAATTATCTTATTCACATCCATATACTGTATATATATATTATCCTCTGTACCAAAATGTTTATCACAAACAACTTCCTATCAGTAGAATCCACTGCTAGGCTGCTCTGATACCCCTTAACTAAGGTGCAGCTAATTATATTCTCTAAGAATCAAAATTGATAAAACTAAATTATATATATGGAAAAGTAGTGAAAACCCTATAATTTTTACAAAAATCTATGAACGCACAACTATTGAACTGCACATTCACAAGGCACAAACATATATATTCTCATTAATCTGTCTGAGACATTCACATTCTGTCTGACTCATTCATCTCAACAACCTTCAATCCTCACATTCATTCTTCACAGGCGTAAGAATAATCATATGTAACTTCAACATACGGTGTAAACAACAATTGAGAGGTTTCAACAAATATTGAGAAATCCTTGGCATTTAATATTAGTTGGTTAGTTAATGTGATTAGTTCTGCTCTGCTGCATGTTCCACACCTTTACCTGTAGGATAAAAAATGGTGCAGGGAAATAGATCTTCCCTTCATTGTTCACACTGCAACATTAAACATTCATTCAACATTAATTAATCCGCTGAAAAAGGGGAGGAATGTAAACCCAGTTATGGTAAGTTTTTTCTGCTTGCCCATCACAGCTGTGGAATCAAGTGATTGTAAAGTGCATTTCCCCTTTTCAAATATAAATTATTCACAATTTTCATCAGAAGTCCAGTCGATTTTACCTGTAATAAGGAATAAAAAGTCAGCACCAGACTGTATGAAATACCCCAAACATTCTTGCCCAAGAGGTGGATTTAACAGAATCTTGTTGATCAATTATTATCCAACAACCTGCTTTGAGACACTCAGTAAAATTTTTTATATAACTGTATGATTGACAAGCGTTCCTGTAATGGCTGTGAAATTAAACTGCAGGAAATTAACTACCACGAATCTCTTTGATCTGCTAATGTCAGAGTCTGGGTGTACCTGAATCTGAACATCTGCAACCTCTGTTCCACCTTCCCCTCTTCTGAGCAAGAAGTTAGGGTCCTCATCACAAGATCTGTTGACATTGTCGTGAACAACTTCAGGGGAGCCTGTCTTAGCTGTCGATGCAACCCACAGAGTGAGCCCTGTAATCAAAATTCCAAAAGTGGTTACCACACTTGACCTCACCGCTAGGAAATTCATTCTTCCTGTAACAATTATGTACAACAAACAACGTCCCCTTTTTATGTAATGTTATTTTAAGTCTGTTTTGAGTTTTTCCTCAAGTTGTATCAGGCCCTGGAACTGGTCGAGATGCAGTGTCACTCTGTACAGATGTAACTCCCAGCTCCTCAGACACACCCAGTCCTTAAGATGCGCCCAGCCCCTCAGACGCGCTCAGCTCAGCCAAGTCGTCTCGTACCTGCTGTACAATACATTGAGAAGGGTCAGAATTTGATCTTATTGTGCACTTTCATACATCAAAACGTGTAGTCTCTCAGTCAGCTTCCCTCTTTGAAACAAGACGGCATTCACAAATCCGTCTTTTTCATCCACTACCAAGTGAAATGGCCAGGAGTAATCTGGACACTGCAGAGAGCACGCATCAAACAAAGCTAGTTCAATCTCCACAAATGCCCTGTCAGCTTCCTCCGTCCACTGCAGTGGGGACACAAAATTTTTATATCCCACAGCCGAAATGAGGCTTCTCAAAGGAGTCATCTTACGGCTGAAACCAGGAATAAAGTTTTTACTGTAATTGATCAACCCCAAAAATTTTAACATCATCCTAACATTTGCTGGTTTAGAATGATTTAAAATGGAGCTTTTCTGAGATGGTGTCAGTTGCAGGCCAGAGCCAGAGATGAGCCTACCCAAAAACTGAACTTTTGAACGACCCACCTGTAATTTGTGTTTTGACACTTTAAAACCACACTGGGCTAGATGTCGAAGCACAGCTTCAGATGCCAGCATAATAGCTTCTGAAGTCGGAGCTGCTATCAGAATATCATCGACGTATTGGATTAAAACCACTCCTGGTGGCAAAGGCAAATCAGTAAGGACTTGCTTTAATACATGATTGAACAAAGAGGGCGAATCCACGAAACCCTGAGGTAATCTACTGTACGTGAATTGTTTCCCCTTAAAGGTAAATGCAAACAGATCCCTTGATCCAGCGTCCAGAGGCACACAAAAGAACGCGTTCGCCAGGTCAATACAAGTAAAAAACTTGTGTTCAGGCTGAATAGCATTCATCATAACATAAGGATTTGGAGTACCATAATTAGATGGAACAACAACCTTATTTATAGGCCTCAAATCATGGACTAAACGGTAATGAGATTTATCAGCTTTTGGTACCGGGTGTAGAGGTGTGTTCCAGCTCGAAACAGTAGGCTGCAACACACCAGCTTCCAGCAAACCCTTAATAGTTTGCTCTATACCGTCAATCTGCTCCTGTCGGAGTCGATATTGATGTTTATAGATTGGAATCGTGCCTGGCTTCAGAACGATCGAGACAGGGTTGACACTCAGCAGGCCCACATCTGTAGAACTCCTGGCCCAAAGTGTATCAGGCAAACTGGCTAACAGTTTGTCCGTATCAACATGATCTGTGTTTTCTCCGCCATGTGATCTAGGCAGAGAATGTTTCTCAGGTAACAATAATGTGAATGATCTGTGTGTGATCCTGTAAGTATCAGTTTCTGGAGAATAGTGTAAGTGTGGATTTTGTGTAGGCACCCATTCCCTTACAGCAAGACAGCGTCTCATCACAGGACCTAAATTCTTCGCATCGGCACCAGATACAACCATCAATGACACATGTGGAGCTGATACATCGCCAAGCATATACAGTTGCAGTAACGTTGCAGGCAACTTCACACCTGCCACCACTCCCTCCGGGGCCACATAAATGTCCATGATTTCAGCCACTGGAAATTCACCAGTCTCTTGACAATGTTCAAGCAGTCCTGTCCAGAGCACATCGTAGTCCCCATCACCACAAAGGTCATAGTTCAGCGTGCAATGTGCCACATCAGGAAGCGTGTCATAAGATCTTATGACATTAATCCAGGCGTTCCAGCTCTGCAGTGTGTCGTACAAGAGCGTAGTTGTAAAGTCAGGAACTGCTCCCCACCAAACTTCAGCTTGAAATTCGGCTGGACCAGACTCAGCAGAAGTCCCTTCAACCTGGAGCATCTGATGAATGGAGCTTTTCACTGTAGCACAGTACTGAACAGTTCCATCAGGAAAACTCAGCTGGACGTTGTCAGGACTCATCATCAAAGTCACGTTCTGATCACACAGAATGTCTCGTCCAATCAAGTTCACTGGACATGTGTCAGAAATCAGGAAGGAGTGTTCAAAGCGCAGATTATTCCACACGCATGGTACGTAACAAGATAGCGGCCACTCCTCTGGCTTGCCCGAGAATCCAACAACAGGTACGGTATTCTTTGATCGTGGGAGTGACGTGTTAACTGACGAATACCTGGCGCCTGTATCAACCATACACATGTGATTTCGGCCGTTAATGGTTAACGATACCAAAGGCTCTAAATACAAGACGCCACCTACTGCCGGACCAGGGCACCCCTATTGGATAGGATATTGGCCTGGGGCCTGATTATTGGCTCCCGGCATAGGGCCATGTGGAGTATTATCTGGTGGTGGTGGATATACGTCATGTGGATAACGAGCTGGCGTCACCTCCTGTCTCGATAAATCCTGTTTGGTCGGACATTGAAAATACCAATGTCCCACCCCGTTACACCGGCGGCACCTGTCCGTGGGTCGAGGGTTGCCCCTCAGACGTTTGTTCCGACCCCTGCGCCAGGATGTGGATGGGCCCAGAGGTCTCTGTTGATATGAATTATCAGATGATGTAGGAGGACCCTGAACCTGGGGCATCTGAATTGCATTCACCTTTGTGAAATTAAGTTTGTCACGTATGTCTTTTAATTGGGCCTTAGCTAATTGAGTTTCAAGGGATTTCAATTCCCTGTCATCAGACTCCCTCTTATCAAAAGATTGATCAATAAAATGAACAATGTGGGCTGCCCATAAATCATAATCCATCTTTGTCAGGCCAACAACAGACGCCAAGCTCTTCTTAACATCATCAGACAGAGAGCTCTCTACAGCTCCTCTGAACAACAGTTGAGTCGTAGGATCAATCGTTGGATCATTTCCAGTTCTATTTTCCCACAAGAGTTTTACTCTAGATAAGTAGGTCGTGCCCCGTTCTGTAACAGCCGGAGGAATCTCACACAAGTCTGAAGATTTCATAGACGTCGGATATTTCTCTCGTATAATTGGCCATAAAATTTGAACGTGGTCGTGCAGTGTGTCACTGTCTGGGTCCAATTTAGTCCCAGCAGCCTGTTCTATTTCAGTCAAACTACCAAACGACGTGCATGCTGTGAAAACCCTCCTCCAATCACCCAGACATGGCACAATTCCGGCGCATGCCTCCAGAAAAGCGCGGATCCAAGCCGAACCTCCTTTCTGGATATCAGGCAAACGCTGACGGATCAACTCAGTATCCTGCAAACTAAAAGGCGTGTAAGTCTGTTTGCGGACTCCCTCAGCTGAATTTCCTCGCTGCCAGCCAGTGACCTTATCAAAAGTTGTGGCAGGAGGCCTGAGGTCAGGACAAGCAGTTGGACCAGGACAGGTCAGTGGCACGGAGTCATATGAAGCCCCCAAAGATGTCACGCTGAAAGAAGCATCAGAGGACGGTGGACGAAACACATCACCTCCCCTTTGTTCACCCACAGAGCCAGGAGTGGTGTGAATACCACCCATCAATGTTTGCACATGGTCTTGCACCACGTTCCTATTTTCAGCTGATTTTGTCTGTAAAATACCTCCTGTAACGAGAAGCAAGTCTGAGCTGGATCTAGCGTGTTCAGAACCAGATCCCAATGAGAGCTCAGCCAGATTTATGGATAGCTCTGACAATGGCATTTGATTGTGTGGAGTTGGTTCCACAGGTGCATACGGGGAGGACGAGGAGGGGGAGCGGGGCAAAGAGGAGGCGGGGGGAAGCACAAGGCCGTTGAGCTTCAAGGCATGTCTCCGTTCTGCCAGTCATGACCATAACGTGCGCCTTTTCAGCCTCTATGTTTTCATAAAATAGCACCAACAGTCACAGCAACAATAAAAAAAATAAACAACCCAACCGTGAACTATCAATTAACTAACTACTTTACTGTGGAGTCTTTCCAACAGCAGCGTTGAACTTAAACTAACAAACAATAAATCTGAGCCGTTCCCTGGACCAGAACTTACAGAATGGTCCAGTGAACTCACCTCACTCAGGGGCAGCTGTGTTACAGGCGCGGGGGACGGGGGGGGGGGGTAACCTCAAGGAGATGTCTCTTCCCTGGTACGAGCATGGAAGGAGGAAGAGGTGGGGGCCCTGTGGTGTCAGGCACTAAGGTCTTATCTGTTGACGGCCATAAAACTGAATGTGAGCCAACAACTTGTCTCTGTGAAACTGCCCTGTGCACACTTCTCAAGCAGATTTCTGTCCACCTAGGATTTTGCACATCTCATCTAAAAATAACGAGCAGTCTCTATTAAAGGCGTCCGCCTTCTGCCAGTCCTTATTTTTCTTTCTACGCACTAGAACAGAACATTTTTCCTTCTCATCTAACGCCAACCTCAAAGCTCTCTCTGATTGCACAAGAAGCTTATTCAGTCCAGCAGCAGATGGAGACGGGTCATCCACACCAGGAAACATTCCTGACCGACACATGTTATTCACCCAAGAAACTAAACGTCTTTTCTCATCAAGAACATTCTTGACAGCTACCTTCCGACACCATGAAACCCACAACTCATGTAATACAGATCCTAATGTGCCAGGGGCACAATTTTTCCAAGTTTGTATAGGTATGTCAGACATTATAATGTTATACACGTGTTTTACAAGGGTGAAGTGAGCAAACCTCCAGCCAGGACCATGGACAGCTGCAGTAGCCAACCAAGAAACTGCCTGTTTTAAATCACCCTCCTAAAACACCCAATAAAAATGCCACCCCAGAGCACAGCAGTGGTAGCCTCTATTAGACTTCACAATTTGACCTACTGCCGGCAAATACACCCACTGAAACAATATATAAAATAAAAAATCTTTCCCTGTTGCCTTAGTTTGCACACAGCACTGTCTGGAGTACAGGTCACAAGCCTCTAAGTGAAACAGAAAAAAAAATGAAGAAAAAAAAATGAATAAACAATAGGCATGTAACGGTTGTAGTTGGTGTACCGAACCGAAAAGGTACGGAGGTGGACCGAACCGAACGTGCTGTACCGAAACGGTTATTTTTTCACTCATTGAATGTTAATATGTGCGCCGCGGAACAAAATTTCCTGGGCGCGTTTCAGCACGGAGCTATTATCTCGCAGCACGCGCAGCATTAGCCGTTAGCTTCTCGCTGCGGTTTCCTGTTTGTTAACGTTATGGTTTTCTTGTTAAAAGACGAGCGCACAAAGCTGTGTGTGTGGACGTTTTTTCATGAAGACTGGATCTGCAGCAGCAACACGTCTAACGTGAACGCGCTGGAAACTACGTCATCAGAACGTGAACGAGCTGTTACAAAGTACGCTAACCACACAGCTGCATTTAAACAACTTCTACAAAGTGCGCTAACAACACAGCTGCATTTAAACAACTTCATCAGGTAATTTAGATGGGTCCAGATCAATAACACAAACTGTATGAGTTTTTAAAGCTCTGAATCTAAGTCTGAAAGTTTTTAATGCACAGTTGATCCTTGCTATGAGACATCCATCACGTCAACACTTAAGTCAAAAAGTTCAGCTCTTTATGAAAAAACTAAAACTGATGGTCAACAAGTCCTGGAGCTGATTTAAACCCTGCCCTGATGATGAGTGAGATATTCAACCGTTCAAGAGGTATTGTTATTTTATTATAATTATTATTTATAATTTATTATTATTTAAAATTATAATCTTATTAACTTATTTTTTTACCTCTGTGTTTTATTTCCAGTATTTCCAGTTACAGAGGTAGCTGCTCTCCTTCCACTTCAGGGAAATCCACCAGAGATCACCTGCTGCAGCTAAGAAGTGTGTGATGACTGAATTGAACTCTGGAACTGTTCCAGGACCAGTCCCACCAAGAAGAGGTTGTGAGTAATGAGGACAAATACAGCCACACTGGTGCTACTGGACAAAAACTTTATTAGTTAAGATTGTAAACAGTCTGTTGCTGCTTATTGTTCTGGTTCTGACTGTTATTGTATTCATTAAGATTTTTATTATTTTTAATATAATTTATTTATTGTAGAGTGCTGTTTATTTAAAATATCATCCAAATGGGTCACTTTTATTTATTACTACAATACAATACAAACATATTTTTGGCATATTTTCAAAATAAACATTTTGTAAGTCTTTACTTTGTCTTTTTTTTTTGTACCGAAAATAAACCGAAAATAAACCGAACCGAGCCCTCCTTGTAATTGAACCGAACCGAAATGTGATTTTAGCGTACCGTTACACCCCTAATAAACAAAAGAAAAAGAAAAAATGAATAAACAAAAGAAAATAATAAAAAATAATAATAAATGAAAAAATAAAAAGTTTGCGACCTGTACACCAGAAAATACGGTAATTAACTTCAACTGGGAAGGGGAGGAAAATATTTGACTCTAACAGCGATCACAGGTCCCGGATGTGAACTAAATCACATGCACGGCAACTCTTGTGAACCCGGAGCGGCCCAGACCACTCTGTACGGCAAGCCGTGTGCTGGATGAAAGCCAGTGTGACTCTACGGCGAACAAATCCCGGAGTTCACGATCTGACCTCAGCTCCACAGCTCCCGGAGCCCATAAAATAAACAAATAAAAAAATGTCTCCCAGCCAACAGGCCGGAGCTCATAGAGGGGGAAAAAACGCAAACTTAGGCACTCATACTCTCACCCTTTGTGTGTGTGGACTTCTATGTGCTTTCAACTTTACTTACATGTACGAAAACAGCAAAAAAATGCACATTCAAATGAAATACCAACAGTGGTTCACGTTATTTAACTGTTAACGCTAACTCAAACGACCGTAGCTACACTACGGTGTAATTTTGCCCACCCGAAGACAGAACAGACATACAGCCAAGGTAAATTTAGCGTTTTCAATAGCAGACATTTAGTTATAAACGGAGCTCTGCTCACCTGAATGAAGAAGGCGCCAGAGTTGGCTGCACGCTTGCTCCGCCACTCGTGGGGGAAGCCCCCAATCGGCTTCCGTTTCAGGCGAAACTTCACACTTCTCACGTCGGGGTCACCAAATTGTTGCGGTTCAAAAGTTGAAGGAAAGCTCTGAAACGAATGTGCAAGTTTTAGGCAGGTTTATTGTACATTATAAGAATAAACCTTACAGCGACCAACAGACCTGACTCCAAGCACAGTCCAACACACACACATCTTCGAAGGCGGACCACGGTTTTATACCTCTAGATGACGTCATCGCCTCGTGGGACCAATCCTGGAATCGAACCGCCTTGGAACCGCCCTAGAACTTCCCCTACTCTGTGAGTGATCCGCCTCTCAGCCAACCAACTACCAGCTCTGTATGTCAATCATCCAGTGTTGTGTCTGTTGTATTATGCAGGCGTGTAACTGAAAAACTCTTCCCTATTGGAAATAAAACCCGTAAATAAAGGTTCCATCTTGAATATATTTTCACATTATATGGTGGAATTAAGTGAACATAAATCATAACACATAATATGTGTGCTTCAGGTGTAATACTGATATACATATATTTCAGTCATCACCATCTCCTTTGTCAGCATGTGAGTCTGGCCCGGCCCTATGGGCCCATGTTGTGGCCCCCCCGTCACTCATTGCTGAAATACACTGAAAAGCACCTGGTGGCCAAAACGGCATGTTGCCATGGTTACCAGGTTCTGTCGGTGCGCCCTCCGGGCGTACGGATGCGTTGCCGGTTTGATGAATTTGTGTATTGTCGGCCCTGTGGGTTCCGACAGGGTGGGGGTTAGAAGATGTGACCCCCCTCACCTGACCCCGTGAGAGCCGGTGTACCTGTTTACAGACGCCTCTGGGTCTGTCTGTTGCAGACAGCCCTGAGGCCATCTGCTGGGGTTTATTGTCTGAGCTAGTACCCCATGAGCCGCGAGGAAATGGGGGGACAGCCCCTCCACCCTTTATAGCAATCGTATCAGAGGGGAGCTGTGTTGTTGATGTTGCTATGTTTTCTTTCTTTTTTTGTCAAGAAACAGGGTGAAGCTGTTCTTTGAGTTTTTATTCGTGTTTTTGTGCAACGACATTTCTGACTTTATGTCACTCACAGCAGAACAACCATGTTTTGTACACACATCAAAGTCACCAGCTTTTTGTACCTTTTTACAAATAAAGTCTGGACATGTAAAATTCAGCTCCCGTACCACGTGGGCGGCGAGCCTGTAAAGTTAAGCAGAGCCGTTTCATCAGGCACGTTTCTGTCTTGTGTCCCGATTTGCTGAGGAGGTCCTCTGTTGGACCGCCTGGCGGGACGAACCTGTTCCTACTCCAGGAATGACTGGCTTGTGGCGGACCCGGTGGGGGTCTTTGCCGGTGCTCCCCCTCGTACGCCGGTCTCTTTTGCGGCGGATTACGTGTGGTTGAGCGGTGCCGAGGCTGCACGGGCCTGTTCCCAGCTGTCTCCCTGGGAGGGGGCAAAAGCTCTCCTGGGCATGCCTTCCCGGAGGGCCTCAGCCTGTTTGCGCCTCTGTTCAAGCCTTGTCTGAATCCGGTCCAGAGCCTTTCCAAACAGTCCCGTCGGTTCTATCGAGTGGTGCAGAAAATGAATCCGTTGTCCCTCCGGGAGGTCTGTTAGAGTCATCCACAGATGACGTTGGGCAATGACCACCTCAGCCATGCATCTGCCCTGTGCAATGGCTGCAGTCCCCATCATGCGGAGCACAAAGTCTGTTGCCCTGCGGGCTTCCTCCAGCACTTCGGTGGCAGCCTGCTTGTCTGTCGTCATCTGGAGCTCCTGTAGTTTTTCAGCCAGGTACGCCGGCATCATCACGGACGCGTTCATCGCGTGCGCCGCGAGGCCCTAAGCCCTGCAGCATTTATCGAGCTGAGTAACTGAGGCTCGACAGGCTTTACTGGGCAGAGTCGGTTTTGTTCCAGAAGACCTGGGGGCCAAATGAGATACAAGCATGTCCTCCATTTGTGGCACGTTGGCTATTCCTTCTGCCTCCATTTAGATTCAGATTCAGTTTATTATTGCCATTGTCAATGAACAGGATTCACAGACTAGGAATTTGCTTCGGCATAACGGTGCATAAAATATAGAAACCTAAAACATAAAAAACATAAACCATAAAACATCAATACAATATTCAGTGAACAAAACCTACTAAAAAATTTCAGCCACGTCAAGGAACTGTGAGAGTGGGAGCAGCATAGGAGCCCTGGGCTCAGGCCAGGTGCGAGTCAGCTCTGTGAGGAAATCCGGGAAGATGGGCATCCTGTGCCTCGTTGTAGATTGCTGCTTTGCGTAAAAATAATTTCCTGCCAACCTCGTGACTTGTTGACGGGGTGGAGGTTCGGGCCACGGGATCTGCAGCGCGTCCGCCGCTCTGCGGCACAAGTCGAACAGAGCGGGGATCGAAGTGTCAATCTCCGGGAGCACAGGCGCCGGGATGTGAGAGAGGTCCCCCTCCTCTCCGTCGTACTTTTTGTCAGCTTCGTCGCCAGAAAATTCACCTGAGGCTGTTAGCGAGATCTCATCCGCGTTCATCATGCCTCGAGTGTCAAAGTCGGCTGTCAAGTCCCCGATGGGAGCAGCCACATCTGGGCTGTCGCCCTATTCGACTCGAGTACTGTCCTCCAAAACCATGCTCTCGAGCTCCGGCATGGGAGTGAGAGTCTCAGTGAGGTCCGGGTCTGTTGGCGCCGCAGCTGCGCCCATGGCTTTGGCCACGAAGTCCACCCGGTACCTCCTCACCGCCTCCAGCATCTGGTAGCAGTGTGGGCAGGAGTTGGGCGCGTCCAGCGCCATTTTCGCGTGCAGCATTCCTAGGCAGACAGGACAGGTCTCATGGGTGTCTGTCGCAGAGAGGGAAAAACCGAAGCCGCTTGGGCAGGCGCGCAAGGTGGGGCTCGCCGTCCTGCTAGCCTTTTTCGGAAATCTCGGCTTTCGCTTTCCTTTCTCTGGAGCCATGTCCGAGAAAAAACAAGCAAGTCTTTCCAAAATTCTTTTTCGAGACGTCTCCTCCGTCGCGTTGCTTTCGCTGGCTAGCCTGCTACGACTTAGCAGGGTAGCGATGTGACGCAGTTAGCGCCGTCGAGCGAAGCAGTCTGCGGAGAGAAGAAAAACTTCGGGGTTAAGGAAAAATGTGCCGGACTGGCTTTTGCCAGCCCAGTAGTAAGCAGGAAAAATTCTCTGTATGCTCAGCGTAGGGAGCGAGCTCACCTTTGGTCGAGCGATGAACAACAGAGAAGTCCCACGAAGAGAAGTTCAGGTTTAAGCGAGGTGAAGGGCAAAAAGAGAAAGTAGGATGGGCGTTCGCATCTTAAATACCGTATCCAGAGGGCGGGGTCTCTGGGGTGATGCTGACGCCCCCTACTGTTAAGGCGTGATTGTATTCCTTCAGGTAATCGCGCGGGGGCACAATTTCCCATAGCAATAGTGTTGCACCGATTGACTGACTGAAAAGGGAACTTTCTGCCCGTATGCTAGCTCACGATGTGAATTAGCATTCATTCATTCAGTCAACCTTTATTTAAACAGATAAATCACATTGAGCCTCGAAGACTAATTTACAAGTGAGATGTTGGACAGACAATAAAAGTGGTGGAAAAAGACACATAGGGTTTGGAGACAAAAACAATTCCTAAAATATTTTTGATTTCTGCACGCAGATCAAACATATGATAGTGAAAAAAAGTCTTGCACACAGGCACATAATGACGCCGACATTATGCAGAAGGGGGGAGGAGAGGGGAGACTCAA
>JBBPBX010005789.1:27591-42737 GCA_038048925.1 Garcialebias charrua | reverse complement strand
CTGAAACATTTCAAACGTCAGGCAAATCAACATGTCAGTCCATAACACTTTGAGCTTTATTGTGCAAAATACAATGACTGTGTTACTTGCAATGGCACAAGTCTCCACCACAAGGCAGCTTAACGTTTCAATCTCAAGATTCCCTTATCATTTACCTTTTCCCTGCACATGAAACAAAAACAACTGCATTGAAAATACTTTGTTTGAACTTTTAATTTTCATTTTCTAAAAAAAGACTAAAGATAAATGTATCAGGGATAGAAATAAAAGAAAAATATATGTCAGTAAGATTAAATAAAAATATTAACAGTTATTTTACAATCTAGCCATTTACCTAATTACCAGTGGTACTAATCAGTACAGTTGCTGTGTATTTATTTATAAAATAGTTGCACACAATTGCTTAAAATAATGTTTTTCATTTGGTAAAATTCTAAAGTTTAATTTGCATTCAATGCTCTTACATTTTGATCACACTGAATACAGCTGCGTTGTCTGGAACCACCAAGACCAAGAACATTAAAACTCAAACTCTTCAGTACAGTACGTCCATTAAAAAAAACGTTTCAAGCCCATTAGTTTGAGCTTGGTCATATTACGGTATGTTATAGCCTTACTAAAATTTGTTCAGCTCATACTACAGTACCATAACTTTGTCAGAGTTTTCTTATACAATGCTGATTAAAAACGTCACACCTGGCACTGAAATAAATACTAACCTCTGATTATTTTGTCGGTGTTTCTTCATAAAATCAATCGGCTGAACAGCAGCCACAAAAACAAGCTGCTGTTCTTTCAACCAGAAATATATATAACAAGTGAAGAAATATACAGTTGAGTTGACTCAAAAAAAAAGTTTTTTTCGTCAAACGACAAGAAACAACAATAAAACACTATTCCAGCAGGGACTTCAATTTGTCGAGTCAAAAAAAGGATGAAGTTAAGAAGGGTAGAGAGTCATTTTCACCCCAAGAGGGCACCAAGCTCAGGCTGTGCAGGCCCTGTCCTTCTCAGCAAGAATGTTACCCCCAAATTTGAGTTTTTTTCTTCTCTTGACACAGTGGTGGGGAAAATTTGTTTCACCATTAACGCTCACCCCTTGAACCTCCATTTCACTGCGATGATCTCACTGTCCAGCCCAACTTTCTTCCACTGGGAATCAAGATCATTAAAATACTTCTTGAGGCTAAGAATAGATTGTTATGACCTCTCGACCTCCTCCACGAACCAACAGGACACGATCTAGGCCTTCCATCAAAACCTCCAGAAACTCCATGTCTGAGAGACGTAGGGTTAAGGTTTGTCAAGTCTTCAGAGTTGGTTTAGCAAAACCTCCACTTTGGCTGAGACAAAACTTTTTTCCAGTTACTTCTGAATCTACGTTGTGAAATTAATCATGCAAACTTTACCAAACATTCAATCTATTAAACATTCACTTCCTCATGTTCTGTGTCCACTTAAACCTGTGCAGGGTAACAAGGAGCTGATGGTTGGTGTAACACTTGAAAAAAATAAATAAAAATACATTTCATAAAAACATCTGTACATTTTAGATCTGGTTGCTACTATAACATGAATAGCAGCAGTCAGGTGAAAACAGGTGAAAACACTGGTATTCATGGAAAACTGGTGCCAGTCTCTAGTACAAAGTACTTGGACATTTGGAGAGTGATGGGTACACCCTGGTCAGGTCACCAGTCCACCTCAGGGACAACACTGTGATGCACAACAGACAACACAGCACTCACATTTAGGCTCAATTTAAAATCACCATCTGACATCATGCATGTTTTTAGAGTGTAGGAGAAGAAACAAAATAACCAGGGAAAATTAACACTGTGCAATCTAGGTGTGATTGGAAGAACCAGCCACTTTGATCTGAACCCAAGAAGTGTTACTAAACATCTGTGCTATCTGTACTAGTTTGTCCAAACACCAGGTCAAATGGGAATGAACACAATAACTACCGGTATTCAAACATAATCACTGTACAGAACAGTGTCAAACACCTACATAACCAAAATTATTACTTCTTTTCCATTCCTCAGGCATTTTCTCACCCTCAAATATACCATTGAATATTTGAGTCAAAAACCTCACTGCCATCTCTCCAAGACATTTCCAAACCTCCACTGGTATGTCACCAGGTCCTACTGCCTTCCCCTTCTTTATTCTTTTCAGAGCTTTCCAGACTTCACCCTCACTAATCTTTCCCACTTCATGGTCCACAGTTCCATGGACTTTTACTCTTCTTTCTCTTTCATTCTCTTGATTTATTAGCTCCTCAAACTACTCCTTCCATCTTCTCGTCACTCTCATCACTTGTTAGAGCATTACCACCTACCTTTAATAACCCTAACCTGCTGCACATCCTTTCCAGCCTAATCCCTCTGTCTTGCCAATCGGTACAAGTCCTTATTGCCCTCTTTAGTGTCCAGCCTCCCATACAACTCATCATACACCTTCTGTTTTGCCTTAGACACCTCCCACTTTGCTCCACATTGCATCTCCTTATATTCCTGTCTCCTCTCTTCAGTCCTCTCACTGTCATATTTCTTCTTGGCTAATCTCTTTCTTTGAATAGCTTCTTTCATGTGACTGTTCCACCACCAGGTTTCCTTATCATCCATTCTCTGTCCAGATGACACACCAAGTACAGTGCCTTCCTACCTGTCTCTCTAATTGATGTAGTAGCCCAGTCCTCTGGAAGCTCTTTCTTACCACCCAGAGCCTTTAACAGCTCCTCTCTCAACTCCTCACAACATTCTTCTTTCCTCAGTCCACCATTTGGTATTTTTCTCTGATTTTACTCATTGTATGGCGGAAGACACATCATCACTCTGTCAATTTTACAGTCTATTCTTCACTCACCTGTGAAGTAACCCCTGAGATACTTACACTCATCCACCTGAGGCAGCATGTCACTCCTAACCTGGACTGTCAATCATTTTCCAAGAGAGGACCATGACCTCAGATTTGGAGGTGGTGATCCTCATCCTAGCTGCTTCAAACTTGGCTAAAAACCACTCCAGTGACAGCTGGATATCACAACATGATGTCACAAACAGGACCACATCATCTGCAAATGTTTCATTGTTTCATCTTATCTTTTGGTATTTTGTTGTGACTTTTTTTACTCACAGTCAGGCTGAGAATCGAGCAAGTATTATAAAATATTGCAAAACCTTGTTATAGTGGGTTATCAAACTGTTCCTATAAGTAAATGTAATAGCACAACTGTGGGTTTAGCTAAAAGCAAATAAATAGAAAGAAGTGCAAAACAACTGTGTCTGTGCACTATGAACACACAAAAGTAACATCCATAGCAAAGCTTTTACAGTCCTTTTATGCTACGTAAATGTCCCATTAGCTGTATCTCAAATTAACTCATTAACTACGGTAATACTGATACTCCAGACACATCGTAAGAAAGTAACTTTTTTGCACGTACTGTATACTATTTATTGTGCTACAATTAGCAAGTTTTCACCAAATTACTAAAAATTTAATAAGCTAAATTAAAATGAGCTTTAGATTACGTTGAAAAAAGGATACAGTTCTCATCTCCTTTTTTGTTCTTGGGTGGACCTGGCATGTTGAGCAGGACCAGCTGGGAACTTTTAGATTTCTTCACCACCACTTCATTTAGCTTCACAGCTGTGTGCATCCGCCGTACATTAGACTGGCTGCTGCATTAAAACAAAAGCAATGATAACAGGAGTGTTGATTAAATAAATACAACAATACATTTAACTGTGGAAAAAAGTCACTTGTTATATAAAGTTTATTATTATTTAATTGTTTGTATAAAGCACTATATAAAACAATAAATGTGACAATCTTGCATGCAAATACCGATCCGTGGAAGGATGTTGTATAATTGCACAATTAATTTTCTTTTTACTTATATTGTTGGACATCATGCACCCTAATAACATGGAAACTAAATTATACTAAGAAGCCAACCAACAACTTTCAAAGACATCAACATGCAAAAAGACTTTCGATACATGCACCCAAAGAGTGAAAGACAGAGCAACTTACAGGTTCTCCCACTCACTGGAGGAATAGAAGAAAAACAAAAGGAACAATCAACATTATAGAAAAAAAATCTGAGTTGTTAATATTACAGGGCAGAGAAAATAATTTACAAAATTTTACAAGTTATTGGAAATATGTCTAACATAGCATAACTCTTTACAAAGAGAATAGTGTAACTTCAATTTTGTGTGTGTGTTAAAAACTTGTAGCTCACACTACTCCCCTTGGGCAGTTCCACTTCATTTCAAACTACATGTATTCCTCTATGAGACTTAGAGGGTTCACCTCAGCATCTTAGCTGTTCCAAATACTGCACTCTACTGGGCAGAGATTTCTGAGGTTGTCCTCAGTCCTCCAGTTTGGGGGGTCTAAGCATCAAGTGCTCCAAGTGACCACTGAGACTACTGACGCTTTGACTCTCCACAATTTCTGTCTTTCCTCTTTCAGCCCTTGATATTTATTGAGCTTCTCGTGCTCTTTCTTCCTGATGTTTCAGTCACTTGTGATTGCTACATCTATCACCACTGCCTTCTTCACCTGCTTACTGACCACCACAATGTCTGGTGGGTTGGCCATCACCTGTTTGTTGGTCTGGATATTGGATCTTAGCCCTTCCGTTCTCCACCACTCTTGGTGTTGTCTCCCTCTTTGACTCAAAGACCTCCAGTCCATACTCAGTCCAGATGTTCCTGTATATTATTCCAACCACTTGGTTATGGCGCTCCATGTATGCTTTGCCTGCCTGGATCTTACACCCTGCTATTGTGTGTTGGACTGTCTCAGGGGCATCTTTGCACAGCCTGCATCTTGGGTCTTATCTGGTGTGGTCGACACCGACCTCTATTGCTCTTATGCTGAGGTCCTGTTCTTGTGCTGCCATCTTGTGCCTCTGTGCTGTCCTTCAGTCCAGCCCTTTCTAGCCACTGGCAGGATTGGTTGATATCAGCCACTTCCTCAATCTGCCGGTGGTACATGCGGGGCAGGACCTTATCTTTTCATGATGGGCCCTCTAGTTTCACCTCTTCCACATTGGGTTTCTGCTGCTGCCTGAGATATTCTCTCATCAGTTCATCATTGGAGTTATAGTTTATAGTATAGTATAGTATAGGTTATAATAGTTTCATCCTGTGTAGTGTCTCAGACGGTCATTGGACCTTTGCCTCCCTCTTCCTAGTGTATAGACTCAGGGTGCTTGGGGTGAAACCCTTGGTGCATTGTGAGGAGCTGTCGAGTCTTGATGTCGGTGACTTCTACGTCCTCCTTTGGACAGGCTATTATACAAGCTAGGTATCAGATGACTGGCACAGCCTGTTGATGGCTTAGACATTGTTCTTGCCACTCAGTTGGCTCTTAAGGAGCCAGCTGAATATAAGTGTGTATGTGCATGTGTGTATGTATGTTTTATTTATTATGCAAAATATTGTTTCAGTTCAAATTGTAAATGGCATCGTTACGAGGCTATTCAGAGCTGGTGTTAAATATCCAGCGGGGTTGATTCACACAATGAGCTGTCAGTTATAACAGCTGTATGTTATCAGTAAATTAAACACACAGGCGGGAGTAGCATGGAGAAATTCCCTTTTGACAGGAAGAAACTTCCAGCAGAGCCGAGCTTTGGATAGATATCTATCCATCTGCCTGGCTGGAAAAAAAATGCTTTAGTGCATATCGAGGCCATTCAGACTTGTATGTTGCACTAAATGCAATTAATTATACTGAAGAACCAGGTCTGTACAGGGCTCATGGTGTTTCTTTATCTACTTACGGTTTCATATTAAACAAGTCCTTTACTGCCATGCCTTCTCTCTGTTTGTTCCTTTCATTCAGCAGCTTGTCTTTTGTCCACGTCATGTGGACCTGATCTGGTGTGGTTCCTGCTGCTTTGTCGTTCATTGAGAAATGAGACGCTGTGTTCCGGTCATGAATCAACTGGGCCTAGATAAATGACAGACCAGGGTAGCTTACATATAAAATCAAAAGTCAAAGTCAACTTTATTGTCAGAACACCTGTATGTACAGGACATACACAGGATTGAAATTGCGTTTCTCTCAGTCCCTCGGTGCAACAGTAACCATTTAAACACTAAAACACTGAAACATTTAATAAACATAAGCATAAAATAGTAAAAGTGTAACACTGTCCTGAGTTTTTGCATAGTAGTATAAAAGTATGAAAATTTACACCAACACTAAAACTAAAACTAAAACACTAAACATTTAATGAACATAAGCATAAAATGAAATAATAAAAGTGTAATACTGTCCTGAGTTTTTGCATAGTAGTATAAAAAAATATAAAAAGTATATCTATAAAATAAACTGAAGGTTCTAGCATTGACATTTGCAAAGAGTGGCAAAGCAGCATATGAGTTAATGTACACAGTATATGTATGAGGTAGTAGTTGATGTTGGTATAGAGGCAAAAGTGGCATATGCAGTAAGGCACATTGGGCATCCTTAAATAAGGCCAAGAAATGACAATAAAATACATCAGAGAATTAGACAGTTTGCATTATTGTTTTACATAATGGAAAGGTGAAAATATAATGAAAAACAAAAGGGAAAATGTATGGATGGTGCCTGAGAGAAGTCAAGTTTATAAAAAGTGAAATAACATGCAGGACCATAGCTCATTTTCTTTTAAAGATTCACGTGTACATTAGATTATACAACACTGTTTTGTTGATATCCAGAAAAACAAATGCACAAAAATCCCCAAAATTACTCCTCAAGGAACTAAACGTCTGTGATGCTCTGAATCGGAGCTCATGGCCCAATCACAGAGCAGAATCATGGGAATAGCTGAAAAGTCAGAAAAAGCAAAACAGAGCAGGAGGAGCTGACTTTATGGGGAGTGTTTGTCTTGCTGGAGTTAGTTACACATCGTGCTATATTAATAAGATTTGAATCTTCAAACTGTATGTTTATTAAATTATAGCACTTAGACAACCATTGGGATCAAGTGAGTACTTCAGTAGGTAAACAGTGATGGTCATACCTCTCTTTCCCTCTCAGTGCGAGACAGGTGCATCTGTTTCAGCATTTGAGATCTCTGCTCCATCACCAGCGTCTTCTCATAAGTAAACGCTGAGATATCACTGTCATGCTACAGGAAAGAACAGAAAATATTACAATTGTTCTGTTATTGTGATAAGACACAGTAAACTTGGATAAAACTTTAAGCAATAAACAACTTAGAAGATAATAAATCTCACCATCTCCACCACCTCCACCTTTGCATCAAGACGCAGCTGGTAGACAAACATCTGGAGGTCTTTTTTCATCTGGATGGAGTTGTCATCCATCTGGGCCACTGTGAAGATTCGCATCTTGCACTTCCTCCACACCTATAAAAACTTGAGTCAGCAGCAGGCATTGTGCGCAGCATCTTGTCTATCTGTCATCTGGTACAGTATTATTAAGATTTACAGATGTACTACCAATGCTCAGTTCTTTAAGAAGGATAATGGCAAACAATTTTAAACATTGAAGTTTATTTATTTTTATCGGGCGTGGGAGGAGTTCGGAGAGGCCATGGAGAATGATTTCCGTACGGCTTTGAGGCAATTCTGGTCCACCATCCGGCGTCACGGGGGCGGAGAGAAGCGGTACGCCACCAACACCATTTATGGTGGGGGTGGCGTGCTGTTGACCTCAACTCGGGATGTTGTGAGTCGGTGGGCGGAATACTTCGAAGACCTCCTCAATCCTACTGGCACGTCTTCCACTGAGGAAGCGGAGCCTGGGGACTTTGGGTCGGGCTCTCCAATCTCTGGTGCTGAGGTCACCGAGGTGGTTAAAAAGCTCCGCGGTGGCAGGGCTCCAGGGGTGGATGAGATTCGTCCTGAGTTCCTTAGGGCTCTGGATGTTGTGGGGTTGTGTTGGCTTACGCGACTCTGCAATATCGCGTGGACATCGGGGGCAGTTCCCTTGGATTGGCAGACTGGGGTGGTGGTTCCCCTATTCAAAAAGGGGGACCGTAGGGTGTGTTCCAACTATAGGGGGATCACACTCTTAAGCCTCCCTGGTAAGGTCTATTCAGGGGTTCTGGAGAGGAGGGTCCGTCGGATAGTCGAACCTCGGATTCAGGAGGAGCAGTGTGGTTTTCGTGCTGGTCGTGGAACACTGGACCAGCTCTACACCCTCAGCAGGGTCCTGGAGGGTGCGTGGGAGTTTGCCCAACCAGTTTACATGTGCTTTGTGGACTTGGAGAAGGCATTCGACCGCGTCCCTCGGGGGGTTCTGTGGGGGGTACTCCGGGAGTATGGGGTACCAGGCCCTTTGATAAGGGCTGTTAGGTCCCTGTACGACCGGTGTCAGAGCTTGGTCCGCATTGCCGGCAGTAAGTCAGGCTCGTTTCCGGTGAGAGTTGGACTCCGCCAAGGTTGCCCTTTGTCACCGATTCTGTTCATAACTTTTATGGACAGAATTTCTAGGCGCAGCCAAGGTGTTGAGAGGATCCGTTTTGGTGGCCTTAGAATCGCTTCTCTGTTTTTTGCAGATGATGTGGTCCTATTGGCTTCATCAGCTCGTGATCTACAGCTTTCGCTGGAGCGGTTTGCAGCTGAATGTGATGCGGCCGGGATGAGGATCAGTTCCTCCAAATCCGAGGCCATGGTCTTGAGCCGGAAAAGGGTAGCATGCCCTCTCCGGGTCGGGGAGGAGGTCCTGCCCCAAGTGGAGGAGTTTAAGTATCTCGGGATCTTGTTCACGAATGAGGGAAAACTGGAGCGTGAGATCGATAGGCGGATAGGTGCAGCATCCGCAGTGAAGCGGGCGCTGTACCGGTCTGTCGTGGTGAAGAGAGAGCTGAGTCAAAAGGCAAAGCTCTCAATTTACCGATCGATCTACGTTCCCACCCTCATCTATGGTCATGAGCTTTGGGTTATGACCGAAAGAACAAGATCTCGGATACAAGCGGCTGAAATGAGTTTTCTCCGCAGGGTGTCTGGACTCTCCCTTAGAGATAGGGTGAGAAGCTCAGTCATCCGGGAGGGACTCGGAGTAGAGCCGCTGCTTCTCCACATCGAGAGGAGCCAGTTGAGGTGGCTCGGGCATCTGGTTAGGATGCCTCCTGGACGCCTCCCTGGTGAGGTGTTCCGGGCATGTCCCACCGGGAGGAGACCCAGAGGAAGACCCAGGACACGCTGGAGGGACTATGTTTCTCGGCTGGCCTGGGAACGCCTTGGGATTCCCCCAGAGGAGCTGCTCCAAGTGGCTGGGGAGAGGGAAGTCTGGGCCTCCCTACTTAGGCTGCTACCCCCGCGACCCGACCCCGGATAAGCGGAAGAGAATGGATGGATGGAAGTTTATTTATTAAAACTTTTAAGAGAGCTCTCATTTGAAACATGAGCCAAACACACACCTTGTGCTGAATGAGTAAAAAGGGCAGTAGCATGAGCAGTCCACCGTCGTGTACGATCCACCACACGTCGATTGTGCCATCTTTTATGCGCTCCAGGTTGTTGGGGAAATGGTCGATGTTCTTCGCAACAAGCAGAGCCTGATGTGCCGATGTCGTCTCTCTTACGGTTTCTGGAAAAGGAAAGAAAAAGAATCTGCGATTAAAAAAAAACAAACAAACTGGAATATCCCTTTCTTTTTACCCTTGCAGAAATAAACCACTTCACAATTCTTTTGTGCCATTAAAATATTAAAAAATTGTCTTCAAAAAGTTTGAATGTTTACCATATTAACATGGAAGCTACTGATATGAGAAAAAAGTGTTACCTTTTAAAAATTAGGTAATAGTGCGCAAAAGTTCTGTATTTAAAAGTGTTGCATATTACACAGGACATACAAAAGCTCAGCAAATTGAAAAAGCATTAATCAATTAATTATTTCAATAATCACGTTTTAAACTCTGATGGATTTGACCTCAGAGTTTGTACTCCTCCCACGTGACACTCCTGTGTGGTTTACCTATGAAGTTCCTCCTTGCAGAAGTATCCTGGGCCTGTCTCCAGCCTGCTGGCCAGGCCATCAGAACAGTGTTGTGCTTCATCCCTCCCAGTCCTGCAGCCTGGATCAGTATGGAGAAACCGTCTCGCAGGCTGGAAGACACTATCACATGCGAGAAACCTTTGATCCGCTCTGCAGCCAAGGCTGCTTTCAAGCTCTGAAGGAAGAAGAACAACAAAAAAGATGTGATATTTTGAAATGAAAATGCCCACTAATCTTTTTTAACGTTATGTATAACAGGTTGCTGCAAACACACAGAGGTAACTAAGCCTGTACAAAGTACCACAGGTGAAAAATTGGAAGCTTAATCCATTCCTGTTTAGCTATCATTGTGTGCAAAGGGTTGATGACTCAGCTCTGTGACTACCTCTCCAACAATATCACCTTTCCACCCTCAAAGAATTCTACAACAAACCGGGTCTAAAGCATGAGAAGGTTTCTGGTACGGCTACTGTGCAGAGAGACACAAGTCTCATTTGAAACAGCTAATGCACATGCAGCAAAGAAACGGACAAACCTTCTCTCCAGTCTTGGCGTCGTCCTTGCGACTCATGTACGTGCCCTCCAGGACAGAGGAGACTATGGTCAGTCCCTTTCCTGCTTTGAGCTGCGAGGTGAAGGTCAGGAGACGAGGATGCGTCACCTCAAGCTTCGAGTCCAGCTTGCACAACACCAACAGCTGTGGTCTGAAGGGAAACAGAAACACGTAAGGTGCACACAAGTTTAAAAAAATACAACCATATGTTTTATTTCTTGTGCTTGAATAACACAGCAGGCACAGATTTTTTTGTTGTTCCAGTGTTGAACGGTCGCTGCACAGTCACCTCCAGTTTTTGGTGTGGAGTGGTACTTCTTCCAGTCGGACGAGAGCGTAGCGAGCTGCGTTTAAGGACAGACCTCTAATCCCGTCGCCCCATTCCTTCTCTGCCCTGCATCACAAAGGCCCAAAGAGGAAAAAAATCATTTCTGTCCCCAAACGCAAGAAAGCCAAATGTAGCTCCAGTTTTTTATTGTCCCATCACTAACTAAAGAGTTTTAAGTCTGTGAGTAACTCATAGAACAAAGGCAAAATATTCACGGTTTTAAAACATTTACTTGTAAACAAAACAGAAACATCTAAGCAATAAAAAGCTAACGTCTTTTAAATTATCTCCCAAACCTCAATGTCTTTGATTATAAAATACAAAGTTAACAGGAATGACAAAATTATTTGCAACTTCAAACTTCCAAACTCACCCTCTGTATTCAATGTATTTATAGATACAACCAGCGATCACTACGGCAACCAGAGCATAATACCAGGAACAGATGAACATGAGCGAGAGACAGAGACTCATCCCTAAGAAAGACAAGGTCCTGAATTAAAAACAAACAAACAAACAAACAAATACAAAAAACACTTGTTAAATCTACCTGTGATGTTACTAAATTCATAATTTGCTGAGTTTGTTGAATTTGTTCTCACCAGTGGTAAAACTTAAAGCGAGGTCTCCAGTTGGGAGTTCGGAGCAAAGTCTGAACAGCACAGGCCAAGTTGACAAACAGGTAGCACATGAGAAAAAACCTAAACGTTGACAAACAGGTAGCACATGAGAAAAAACCTAAACAGGCAACAACACAAACTGTGAAGAGATGCAAAGGTTTAGTTTGAGGAGTACAGCATTGAGCACGAGGACGCATACATGGAGAGAATGGGGGCCACATCATCCACAGAGGCGATGAGGATTCCTATCTCACAGATCCCAATTGTCAGAAGAAGAGCCCAGGTGGGCTCGCCGTTAGCCTTTCCATGGCCAAAGACCTGAGAAAGACAGAAAACAGAGGAAAAAGATCTGATGCCATAACATCACAACCTGTGGAGTTAAGCTTCTTTATGTTTATTTTCACTGACTGTTCTTAGGTAGACCCTTGTAGAGTTGTGGTACATTTAGAATGCTGAATACTTTAATTTGTGTGATCACAATGGTCTGTTTGTTTAATTGTAGCACCTTAATGTGAACTTGTGATGCGTCTGCTGTATCTATGTAACTACAGAAATATTGTGTTTTACATTAAATTGCAGTCATTTTGAAGATGCTGCCATGATCTTTAAAGGGCTTTTAGAAGTGAGCTCTATAGAAAAATTAACAATTAATATCTTACTTTTGTAGATAGTGTTTTGTATTGCCCCAATTAAGAGAAACAGAACCGTTTCCCCACAGTCATTGCATTTCAGTAGCTATGTTTACATGTGCAAAATTCTTTGACCGGATTGAAATGTATTCAGATTAAATAAGTCAAATGTATTGTTTACATGGGCACAATCCGTTCATGACGAGCATTTACATACAGCAGGCTTTGACTCTCTGACACAAGTACCGGTACCGTACTGACATGTGCAGAGTGGTAAACTCTCCTTAAAAAAAACAAAAGAAGTAGTTCTACTTCCATTTCACTTCTGGGATGGAAAAAAAAAAATCTGGGATGAACGTAAACAAACCTGAATGCCCAAAATGGACCCGCAACAGGTTAAGACAGTGGAGATGTTACTGCACTCCTTGACTGAGCTACAGGTGATACAGATCATTTTGAGCTCTTTCAAAGTTTCTAGTAGAAATGTTGTGTCGCTCACCGACCAGTTTTGCTTCCCTGATATATTAACATCTAGCCAGGTGGAAATACATGAGGTAGACATGTACTGTATTGGACATGTGCAGACAGGTCAGTTTTTCACAATAGGAAAAAAAATGATCAAATTGAGTGTTTACATGCACACCGTTTATATTATGAATCGGCATAAACCACCCCACTCATTTGGATCACATATTCATTCGGATCAAGCTGAATCAGCTCAGAATAATCTGAATGGGGCGTTTACATGATGCATTTTTATTCTGAATGGCTGTTTAATCTGATTATTATGTCCATGTAAACATAGCAAATGTTTTGTATAACACACCTGCAGGAAGTAACCCAAGTTGCACCAAAGTGCTACAGTTAGCTGCTACAGTTGCCATTTCAACTTGCAAATGAATAAAATATCATGTAAATGACCATGCAATGCTAAGCTAACAACATTGTAAAGACTTTAAAAAAGCTAAGTCTGGTCCTCTGGACATTCAAAAAACAAAACAAAACAAAAAAAAAGTTTTTTTTTTTTTTTTGAATGTCCAGAGGACCAGACATAGCTTTTTTAGATTTTTCTACCTGGATTATTGAGCATGCATCAGGGTACAGTACGGTACTTAAAAAAGTGTTTACATGAATTGCCACAAGGTTTTTAGATTAGAATAGTTTTAAGATGGGGCTGTGGTAGCTTGAAGGTCAGTGCTGCGGTTTTAAAATCCTGCAGCTGCAGGTTCAAGCCCAGGTTAGGTTAGGAATGACGTGGAGTAAAAAAAACTGCCACACTTTCATGAAAGTCAAGTCATTGTAGCAACCCCTGCAGCCAAAAGAAAGTTTGTGTGTTTTTTTTTTAAAGATGGCAGCAACTTACTTTGTTATGGGCCCCAAGCAGGGTAGCCATTTTCTCTTAAATCGTGTCCAAGCTTGTTCTTTTGGCTATTAAATCAAGCTTCATGTTCTACATATGCTTCAAAATAAAATGTATTGGTGCAGACAACTGTTCAACACAACAGACATGAAATGAATGGGAGAGGGTGCTTGACCTAAAAAAAATTTTTTTAATTGAAAACAATCTAAACAATCTTTCAGTTACTTACTTGTAAGAATGGGATGATGCCATCCCGAGCGATGGCCTGCAGCAGACGGGGGGCACCAGTCAAGCTCTGCAGTCCCGCACCACAGCAAGAGAAAAAAGAGCCAATCACTATCACCAAAGGTGACGGCCAGGCCAGAATACCAATTACTGGATTCTTCTTTACTGAGTAACCAAACCTGGAATATATCCAATCAAAGAGACATTTTAAAGAGAGTGTTAAGTCTTTAAGTTATTCTTTTAACGAGACAAACAAAACCAAAAAATAAATATTACATGTATTATGTTATCCAAGTTTCACAACTCGCAATGAATAGAGTTAAGACATTTCTTACTTGTCTCTCATCACCACTCCTTCAATACAGGCTCCAAACAAAACCACAAAGGAGATATCTTGTTATGTAGTTAAGGTACAAACACCAGTAACTGATCTGTCACAGTTATAACCCTCAGAAATAAACTACTAATAAAACAAACAAACAGACAACCAGGGACTGGAGGATACAAATGAAAGATGTGGTGAGAATAGCCAGTATGGTTCCAATCGGGATGGATCTCTGGGCATCTCTAAGATCACCGGATCTGTTGGAGCCAGCCATGATGCCTGAAATAAGAGACACACATTCATATTTCTCTTTCAATTAAAGTGGATTGAAAGGCTGCTTTTTATTTCGCTGCTTTTTACTTCTTTTTTTTTTCATTCAACCTTTATTTATACAGGTTAGTCTCATTGAGCCTCGGAGACTCATTTACAATAAAAAATCGGAGACTCATTTACATTTACTCATTTAGACTCAATTTACAAATTGAGAGACCTGATTTTAACAAAGAATGATGACAATAGTAGACAATCAGAAAAGAAAACATATAAATTGAGAAGAACAAATGAAAGAAAATTGTATTTAAAAAAAGCTAGATTATAAGGCGATGTCGAAAACTAAAAAACATGTCTGCTTTGGTTTTTGCCAGGAACTTGGCAGATGTTTGAAGCCACTTAGAGGACAAGGTCGAGAGCTTCAGTTCATTTAGCAAGATATTCCAGGAAACAGGAGCTGAGTAGGAGAAGGTCCTTTTGCCAAGTTCAGTCCTCACTGAGGGGACACTGCATGTAATAATGTCCTGAGAGTGCACACTGTAGCTGCACTCACACAGAGACATGTAGGAGATGTATGAAGGCAGCCGACCAAGAAGTGATTTAAAGACGAAAATGTACCAGTGGAAGAGTGTGTGAAGTTAATGATGTCCAGTTAACCAGTGAAAACAGGGTGCAATGATGGGTATGGTAGTTACAGTCAGTTATGAATCTTAGTGCACTGTGATAGACAGCATCCAACATCTGCAGGGAGCTTGTAGGAGCGTTCATGTAAATAATATCACTGCAGTCAGTGGAGGGAATGAAAGTTGCAGTTACAAGGTGTTTCTTAGCATTCAGAGTTAAACAGGATCT
>JBBPBX010005789.1:3715-27434 GCA_038048925.1 Garcialebias charrua | reverse complement strand
TTGTTTAAGCTAATTTGGTGATTTACCTGTGACAGAGGGAAAGTAAATCCCCACCAACAATGTGAAGTAAGAGGTGATGTCATTGAGGACGTAGATCCAGTCTTTGTCACTGGATGGGACTGGAGCAGGTACAAAAGGCTGATTGTTCCTCTCTATGGCCAATCCAGCTTGACCGTAGTTGCTCCACAAGTTTTCTGATGGGAAAGCATAGAAAAATAACAATCAGATACAATCAAGTGATGATGAAAATGACAAAAACTGGTTAACTCAGAATTGTCTGTCCCAGAAAAAAGTAAAAAATAAAAATAAATAAAAAACTACTGTACTTATAAATTATTCCCCTCTCAACAAGTTAACTGATATCCTTGACCTTCGTCTTCCTCACCATTTCTTTACTGTCAAGAATCTTGAAGTTCTTTTTTTTTTTTTTTTACAATTCTTTCAAATTTGAGAAGTGTCCACAGTTGTCAAAACCATTTTTTTTATCAGTTATGCCAAATTATCAAGGCTAAACCTTGCACTCCTCCAAAAGACCTCAAAATATTTGTACATGCTTCATCATCAGTACATTAGATTGTAATTTTCTATATTTTGCTTTGAACTATCAGTTCTACATCACCTGCATTTAGTCCAGAATGCTGCTGCATGTCTTTAAATATTTAAATTGGGCAGCTGTGGCTGAGTGGTTAGAACAGTCGTCCTCCAATGCAAGAATTGGGGGTTCGATTCCACCAGCAGTCACATGCCGAAGAGTCCCTGGGCAAGACACTGCACACATCATTGCTTCTGATGTGTGTCCCATTGGTGTATGAATGTGATAAAGCTCTAATTATTCTTTGTATAGATCTAGTAGAGTGTTGTATGAATGGGTAAATGAGGGTACAAATTGTGTTGTAAAGCACTTTGAGTATCTTGACAAGATAGAAAGGTGTTATATAAGTAGTCAAAAAAAGGCGTTCAATACAAGATCAACTGGACTTTATTTGTTACAGAAGACGTTTCGACCTCTATCTAGAGGGCTTTATCAATTCTTAATCAATTTTTACCAATTGATAAAGCCCTCTGGATAGAGGTCGAAACGTCTTCTGTAACAAATAAAGTCCAGATGATCTTATTGAACACCTTTTTTTGATTTTATCATGTCCTGGACGACTGAGAATCTTCACCAGCATAAGTAGAGTCCATTTATCATTAAAATAGGGAAGCCATGGTCATAATTGCATGCAATTGGAGTTATGATAACAGGTTTCCTGTTTTTGGAAAAGTCTGGATCCTGGTTTATCAACGTACAAAGAAGACGGCCGCAGCTAATTTAGCCCACATCAGGCTGCTGCCTATGTGATGGTTGGTCTGTGCTTTGAGGACTCAAATCAGCTGATTTATGAGCTAAACCATAAGTTGGAAGTGATTTGAATCGCTGGCCACCTGCAGCTTTGGGACTTGTCAGCATGAAAAACAACCTTGAAGAGACTCGTAAGCTCGGACCAGTAGACTGCACCCTGATCTGGCATTTTCAGACCTTGGAAGTATCAGTAAAGACTATGGGTGTAACGGTACACGTGGGTGTACCGAACCGTTTCGGTATGGCACATTCGGTTCGGTCCATCTGTGTACCGTTTCGGTTATTTTTTCGCTCACTAAATTTTATTAATGGGAGATTATGGGCTGCGGAACTAAAATTCCTAGGCGTATTTCAGCACGGCGCTATTATCTTACAGCACACATAGCATTTAGCAACTTAGCATCTCGTAGCAGTCTGCTTTTGGGAACATTTTGCCTTTCTAGTGAAATGACGAGTGCAAATTCAAAGCTGTGTGTCGACGTTAATTCACGGAGATTGGATCTACAGCAGACAACATGTCTAACTTGTTAATGCGCTTGAAACGACGTCATCCAAACGTGAACGTCTCCTAGCAGCTTGCCTTAATCAGGTAATGCAGATCGGTTCTAAGCAATAACACAAGCTGTAGGAGTTTTTAAAGCTCTGAATCTATGTCTGAATGTTGTTGATGCGCCGGTGTAAGGATATAGCACCCTCATGTCCGTATGGGATGTGGGCCTCTTCACATCTCTCTGAAACTCTCAGTGTTACACCTTCTTGAAGCTCTCAAGGAGACAAGTGGACACCATTTTTGTTACAATTATTTTGAATTAATGGACACCAATTAATCAGATTGAACTTTCTTTTTAATGTGTGTTAATTCAGAATTGATCAACAGTATATTTTTGTCATTTTAATGATGATCTGTTACTTTCATGAGTTTGACCTTCTGCTGGTTTATTCTACATTACAGTGTGTTCTGAATCTGGGACATGAGCCATGGTAAAAGCTGTTCACTTCCTTCTCTGTTTTGTCTGTGAAGTTAGCCATAATATTCTCTGTGCTCACAAGCGGCCATCTGGCCACTTATGTAAACAGTTTTCCTGTTGTCCTTCAGAGACCTTCTACCTATGGGATGAAAAATCCATCCGTTGTTTTGTTAAACCAGCCAATAGTTATTGAGGAGGTGGGGAGACCCCGCCTCCCATATAAAGATCCACTTCCGTTTTAGACTTTAGTGTCGGAGGGAAGAACTTCCTAACAACTGGTTTCTCCTCTGGAAAAAGCTGGAAACGTTCTGGTCATTGTGTCAATTAGACCCACGTCTCAGCTGGAGTCACAGTAAAGCCTACTGTGTCCCAAAACACTCATTTCTGAAAGAATTTGTTTTCTGAAGTTTTATTTTGAAAATCAGTCAGTGCGATTGGGCCTGTTCCTGCCGGTGTCAGGCGTACTCCCGCTCGTCTGAATCAGCCATACACGCACGAAGTCGACTGGACGTGAGCTGGACCACACAGTCCGTTAGTGTCCACAAACTTCTCAGCCCTCATCTCCAAGGGACGTATCGTCACCAGGTAAAGAGGCTTTGTTTGTATGCTGAACGCTCGGAGGTACAGCCGGACCTGTTCGGGGAAGGTGCCACCCTGTTAGTTTCAAAATAATTAACTTCGGTTAAAGCTTCAGTATGTAGCTTTTTTTATGAACATATTTCTTCACTCTGTCACTACCTCCTGACAGACTGATGTTAGCCAGGTAATCTCTGAAAAAAAATTAAAAAAAATATTGTCCCCTTGCTTCTCCAGGTGGTAAATAAGCATTTCTAAAAAGAAAAGGTGACCCGCCATTTTCCAGCCAATAAAAACAGAGTTTGTAACCAGCCAATAAAAACAGAGCTTGAATTTGAATCAGCCAATAAAAACAGAGCTTGAATTTGAAATTCAACAGACCACAAGGGGGCAGAGCCACATATGGCTCTGAGGGGGAGGGATCAGAATGCTTTGCCTGTTGAAAATACATAGTTCCCATGTGACGTCACATCTGTGGGTTGTCCTTTTTGACCCTCCCACAGGTAGGCTATGCTGCAGTTGGATCGCGTTCTGATAGATGTCCATTTTTCACGTTGTTTTTTTTGTTAATTTCTAATTAATTGCAATGGTTACTTCGTGTTGTGTCAGTGGGTGTTCCATTCGGGTAGACGTTTGGGCAACGCGCAGGTTTCAGTTAATCAAAAAAAAAGTAAACGGGAAGGATTTATCTCATCGGAGAAGCTGGACTGCAGCTCCTTCACTCTCTGAGTCTGGCTTTGGATCTGCTCTGGAAGACGTCGTACTTTTGGCCGGTAAACAAAATATTCTACATAAATCATTTTGTGAAACTATGTCAGAACAATGTTAGAGTACAACTGTCTGTGTGTTAGAGCTGGGTTTTTTTTTCTTCATTATTTAGCAAACCGTCTTGCATGCTGTTAGCTTAGCATCTCGCTAACGCGACAATGGCCTCGGTCCACCAGAACACCGGCGGGGGAAACCGTCCCAGTTGGAGAAGGAGGACCGGAGCCAAGTCGTGCGGGCGACGCGTCGGTCCCATGGGATGTGCCCCCGCAACCGCGACGGTTAAACGCCGTCTGACCTGAGCTCGACGGACCCTCGGCCCCAGTGCTAACTCTATGCTAACCTCCAACACGGTAAGACTCAAAGTGCTGGTTCTGGTCCGTGTTCAGCCTGGACTGTTTGTGCTGGCTGTGTGTTATTTTAGTTAAACCTTTTTTTAGCTGGTTAGATATGATTGAGACAGTTTACACATCTTTTTTGGATTCAAAGCTGTGAAGCCGGTGTGCGCTTCTCGTAGTAATTAAATAATTAATGATATCAGAGTAACTTGTGACTAGTTGTCCGATTCGTCTGCCATGATTTCTTCTCAAACTCATTTAACTCCGACCACTGCCATTTTCTCTTGTTCCTTGGCGAAGCTGTGGTAGCTCTGTTTTTGTCCGTATAATTTGCTCTGGTTGTTCGTGTCTGAGCTCGACGGACCCTCGGCCCCAGTGCTAACTCTATGCTAACCTCCAACACGGTAACACTCAAAAGTGCTGGTTCTGGTCCGTGTTCAGCTTGGACTGTTTGTGCTGGCTGTGTGTTATTTTAGTTCAACCTTTTTTTAGCTGGTTAGATATGATTGAGACAGTTTACTCGTGTTTTTGCTCTGGTTGTTCGCGTCTGCTTGTTGGCCATCTTGCCTTTCTGCCTTTAGATATGGTGCAAAACCGGTATTGCGCAATACTGGGAGCGTGTCTGGGAACTATGTATATTTCTAAGTGCTGCAGTTCTACAGAAACTGCATACTGAACCTTTAACTTAGCTTTCTCACTAAAACTTTCTCACACATTACCACACAACACAAAGATTTTAACACTGGACTCTGTGTCATCAAACGGGTTATTCACTAAACTCTCGGTCATGTGCTCATACAGTTTGCACTACTTCTCATACTTGCACTAATGTTTGTATTACATCACTGCCTATAGTCATAATACTGTTTACATTCTCTGTTTACATTTATTAATACTGTTTACTTTTATTACTACTGCTTACATTTAATTACTACTGTTTACATTTACAGTACACTACTCTAATATCTACACCACTGCTGATACATATACAGTGTGCTCTGAACGGTCTTATTTAGGGATGCCCAATGTGCCTTACTGCATATGCCACTTTTTGCCTCTATAACAACATCAACTACTACCTCATACATATACTGTGCACATTAACTCATACGCTGCTTTGCCACTTTGCAAATGTCAATGCTAGAAACCTTTAGTTTATTTTAGTTATACTTTTTATACTCTTTTTTTATACTAGTATGCAAAAACTCAGGACAGTATTATGTTCATTAAATGTTTAATGTTTTAGTTTTAGAGTTGGTGTAAATTTTCATACTCTTATACCACTATGCAAAAACTCAGGACAGTGTTAGTTTTACTATTTTATGCTTATGTCTATTATTATATGTTTCAGTGTTTCAATGTTTAGATGTTTACTGTTGCACCGAGGGACTGAGAGAAACGCAATTTCGGTCCTGTGTATGTCCTGTACAGTACATATTGCAGATCTGACAATAAAGTTGACTTTGACTTGACTTTGACTTTCAATCTTTTATCTTCCTCCTATTTCTTCTTTTTCATAAGCCATTAATCTGTCAAGTAAATGTGCCAAAAGAAAAGTTTCCTAACTGTCTGTTTGATTTTAATTTGAATTCTTGTCAACGTAGTTTAGTAGATCAGAGCTAATATCGATACAAATGTTTAATGTACTTTTATGATAATTTCAATAAAAGGTCTATTTTCTGGTGGACCAACATAAATTGAAGTCTCTCGTGAAATTACATTTTTGGCTAATCACTTTAAAGCAATTTAATACCGGAAAAAGGTTGAACTCGCGAATTGGTGAAAGGTTTGTGCAGATAAGACCTGCTCGGACCTTTCATCCAAAATATAGGTAAGTCAGTAAACTGACTAATAACTCCTATATTATTACACCGGCTTTAAAGTCCTTTAGCCCTGTTACGACATCCATCACGTCAACACTTCAGTCAAAAAGTTCAGCACTTTATGAAAAAGCTAAAACTGATATTGTCAACAAGCTCAAGCCGATTAAAGCCCTGATGATGATGAACGAGAGATTCAACCACCTCATAACAACTGTTCAAGAAGAGGTGTTGTTATTTTATTATCTAATTAACTTTTTTAAATCTAAAATTATAATCTTATTAACTCTTTTTTTTTAACCTATTTGTGTTTTATTTCCAGTCTGTGACAGAGATAGCAGCTCAGTCTTCTTCCTCTTCAGGGAAATCCACCAGATCACCTGCAGCTAAGAAGTCTGTGATGACTGAACTCTGAACTTTTCCAGGGACAGGTGGGAGCAGGTCCAAGAAGAGGTTGTGAGTAATGAGGCCAAATACAGCCACACTGCTGCTACCTGTTGTTAGTGAGCAGTTGTCTCCACCGCTGGAGATATTCACTGTAACTAGATCGGTACTTTTGGCAGAAAATAATAATAATAATAATGTCGCACAATGTCATCACTGTATGTTTCAATACAATGACGAAATTTGTCTCTGCATTTAACCCATCCACCACCAGGTGGTGCAGTGGGCAGCTATTGAAAGCGCCCGAGGAGCAATTGACAAGTTGGTCTTTTTGGGAAAAACTTAAAACTTGATTAGTTAGATTATAACAGGTCTGTTGCTGCTTATTGTTCTGGTTCTGACTGTTAATGTATTTATTAAGATTTTTATTATTGTTAGTACAGTATAGTTTATTTAGCAGCTCTCTGTGGGCAGCGAGCCGCGGGGCGCTCCCCCACCAGCTGTTAGCACATCAGCTGCTAGCAGCCCATCAGCGGCTAGCTCGGATATCATCAAATTCTGTGTTGTCAACGCCCGATCTGTTTGCAACAAAACGTTCATCCTCAGGGATTACTTTGAAGAGCACGACTTGGACTTTTTCTGCATCACAGAGTCGTGGATGTCGTCGGGTGAGTCCAGCGCGCTGACGGAAATAATACCACCAAACTGTTTGTTTTTTAACGACCCGCGACCATCAGGTCGTGGCGGTGGGTTATTAACTATCTTCAAATCAACTTTTGACTGTAAACAACTGTCCATTCCAGTCTCCTGCTCTAGCTTTGAGCTGACTGTGTTTGAACTCGGACATTCACCTGTAACTTTGTGTGCTCTTGTCTACCGGCCGCCTTGTTCTAAGAACTTCATCAGCGAGTTTTCTGATTTCTTGGCTGAAATTACAGCCAAATATTCTCGGGTCGTCATTTCAGGCGACTTCAACTTGCACGTGTGTTGTCCTGAGAAGCCCATGGTTAAGGACTTTCTAGATTTATTGGACTCATTTAATTTAACTCAACACGTGAACTCTCCCACGCAGCAGCGTGGACATTTGTTGGACCTTGTTTTAACATGTGATGTGACTGTTTCAAACCTTGAAATAGGAGACAATGTATTCTCAGATCATAGGCCAGTGAATTTTCAGTTCACCATCCCCCATGTTACCTCTAAAACATGCATTCCTGCACGTAAAGGCAGGAATGTTAACCATTTAACTGCCGCACGTTTCACTGAGGTTTACAACAATGACATGTTAATTCAGCCCCCGGGGTTCCTCTCCAGCACTGAGGAGCTGACAAACCAGTTTGACTCTGTTTGTTTAAAGGCTTTGGATCAAGTAGCGCCTATCAAAACGAGAAGACCAAAACTCAGGGCCGAACCGTGGCTGAATGACACTACCAGAGCTGCGAGGCAGCAATGCCGAAAGGTGGAGAGGAAGTGGAAAAAAGACAGTCTGCAGGTCTCTTTTGAGATGGTAAAAGAGAGCTGGCGCCGATATCAGAAAGCAGTGAAAACTGCTAAATCACAATACTTCTCTGATATCATTGCTGCAAACTCTCGTAACCCTCGAGTTCTGTTCTCCACCCTAAACTCTGTTCTCCACCTCACTGAACAATCACCCATGGAAGCCTCGACTGAGCTGTGCGAGAACTTCCAACATTTCTTTTTAGATAAAATCGCAACCACCAGGGCTCTCATTTCTCCTCCATCTCACGATCCATCCATCCCACCTCAATCTGTTGCTGTGTTTGACCATTTTGAACCAGTCTCTCTGTCCTCTCTAGAGCAGGTCATGTGCAGCCTGAAACCATCTGGCTCCCCCTTCGATGTGGTCCCCCCTCGGCTTCTAAAGGAGGTTTTTCACACTCTAGGTCCCTCCATTCTCTCGATTGTAAATAGCAGTCTATCCTCGGGTGTGGTGCCAAAATCATTAAAACATGCTGCTGTTCAACCCCTCCTGAAAAAACCAAACCTCGACCCGTCAGTATTATCCAATTTCAGGCCTGTCTCCAGACTCCCATTTGTTTCTAAACTTCTAGAGAAAATAGTTGAGTCCCAACTAAAGTGCTTCCTGGAGGATCACGCTATCCCCGAGCTATTCCAGTCTGGCTTCAAATCCCTCCACAGCACTGAGACTGCCCTACTGAAGGTTTTTAACGACATCTTTCTATCCACAGATACTGGTGACTCTGTGCTGCTTGTCCTATTGGACCTCACATCCGCTTTCGACACCATCGACCATGAGATCCTCATTGCTAGGTTGGAGCAGTGGGTGGGCATCTCAGGATCAGCCCTAAACTGGTTCAGATCCTACCTCTCTGACAGGTCTTTTTGTGTGTCCATCAATGATTTTACTTCTGCAGTGGCGGCTCTTAAATGGGGGGTTCCGCAGGGGTCCATCCTGGGTCCTCTCTTGTTCTCCTTATACCTGCTGCCACTCGGTGCTATCTTCCGGAAACACAATATACCTTTCCACTTCTACGCTGATGACTGTCAAATCTACTTCCCCCTAAGACAAAATGGTACAGGCTCTATTCAACCTCTGCTCGACTGCCTGGCTGACATCAGGGACTGGATGGCTTTAAATTTCTTAAGCTTCAATGATAAGAAGTCTGAAGCCATATTGTTCCTTCCCAATGACACAACCTCAAACCACTGCATTGACCTGTCTGCTCTACCCCTGTCCGAAAAACAAAAAGTCAAAAATCTGGGAGTGATAATGGATCCTTCCATGAAACTCAACAGTCATGTAAACATGATCGTCAAATCCTGTTTTTTCCAGCTGAGGCGTCTGTCTAAGCTGAAGCCCATATTATCCAAAAAGCACCTGGAGACAGTGATTCACGCATTCATTACATCTAGGCTTGATTACTGCAATTCACTTCTGTTTGGCGTCAGTCAAGCCACCATTGCACGATTACAACTGGTTCAGAACGCAGCTGCCCGATTTTTAACCAGCACACGCAAAAGAGAGCACATTACACCAGTCTTGGCCTCCCTTCACTGGCTACCGGTTCATCTTCGAATCCAATTCAAAATTCTCATGTATGTCTACAAATCGCTGAACAGTCTCGCCCCCGCCTATCTCTCAGATCTGATACACCCATATGTCCCTCCACGTGCTTTGAGGTCAGAGGATCAGGTGCTCTTGATAGTTCCAGAAACTCGCCTTAAGCGCAGGGGTGACAGGGCGTTCTCTGTAGCAGGCCCAAGACTCTGGAACGAGTTACCGCTGCTCATCAAACAGGCCCCCTCCCTCTCGGTTTTCAAATCCCGGTTAAAAACTCACTACTACTCCATTGCTTTCAATGCCAGCTGATTTGTACTGGATCGTTTGATTTATGATCTGCAATGTTTTTATGTTTTTCGTGTTGTACTTCATTGTATGTGTTGCCTGTTGCGTGTTTGTTTGTCCAGCACTTTGGTGTGGACTTGTTCCTGTTTAAAGTGCTTTATAAATAAAATGGTATGGTATGGTATGGTATTTATTGTAAAGAGTTCCATTTATTTAAAATATCATCCAAATGGGTCGCTTTTATTAATTTTTATACAAACGTATTGTTTACTTGGCATATTTTCAAAATAAATGTTTTGTAAGTCTTTATTTTGTTGGGGGTTTTTTGTACCGAAAATTTACCGAACCGAGCCCTCCTTGAAACTGAACCGAACCGAAATGAGATTTTAGTGTACGGTTACACCCCTAGTAAAGACTCAAGGCTGACAAGAAAAAAATAGTAATAGTACCGGTAGTCTGCCTCAATTGTGGTTAATCTGAATCTGACTCCCCGGCTGGCCTCGAAACGGGCTGACTTATCAATTTCTCCTGGGAAATGTGTAAACTAAGGGCCAGTTTACACGGCGCGTATTTTGAGTGTAACCGCTACTTTCTCTTTGCGACTTTGCTTATCGCCTACACGACGCTGCTGGCCCCCCTCGATGACACCGATACTTTTCTGACCCTGCTCTCAAGGTGGAAGTTTTTCGCAGACCCCCCGTTGATAATGTAAACATCTCCCGTGGAGCTTTTGTTTGAACACATGCACGCAGCACGCACGCGCAGACAGCCGGCATTTTAACAATGGCGGTGGACTGGACAGTGGACACACGCACCACTTTCTGAACTATAGCTGATGGAATATATTTTGATTCTCATATTTAATTATTCTACACCTTACCTGCATCTGTGTTGGAAGAGAGCAGCTGCCTGGATCCAGTTGTCTGTTAACGAGGCAGTCGGACATTTCACGTGTCACGCTGCACTATAACATACTAAATGTGCTATATATTAACAGTTTAACAATAATAAACAGTATTTATGTTAGCGTGGGAGATATTTACATTTATCTGAGCTAAATGAAGCTATCTGGACTCGTTACGTCATGCCTAACATGCTGCATGTTGAAAATGAAGACACCAGGTTGATTTTTAATTTATTTATTTATTCAACACCACAAACTCATGTCACAAACACTGAGAATTAAATTGAACACTTTTAAAAACACGTTAACCAAACTTTAATGAACTGGACTCTGTTGTTTTCATCCTGGTGGACACTGGACCCACATCCGAACCGCCGGTCCGCTTCGTGGAACAGCTTCGACCTCGCAGGAAAAAAATAAAAATAAAACCTCAGTTGGTTGTTCTGTGATCGAACTAAACACAAGGAAAGATTATTAAGAACATTGTTTACCTTGTAGCGCTGCTGTAAATCAGCTGATTCTCACGGACTAAAGTCAGACATGTTGACTCGGTTCTGGTTCTGCTCAGCAACTGGTGTGCAGATGAAGCGGTCCACTTGGTGTCAGATCTGTTGACTCTTATCCAAATTCCAGCTTTAACTTGTTGTTAACTTGTTGACAACAACTTGTAGTAGCTGAACTTTTAGCCAGAGAGGAAAACAGGCTGCCTCGTGTGCTTTGTTTACCTCAAGCAGCAGTGGCGCATGCGCAGTAGTGAAGGTTCCAAAGATCACAGCGCCATCTACAGGCCCAGCATGGTAACTACAGTAAATTCATGAGTACGGGGGGTGGGGGGGAGAGAGTCGTATCCACAGAATTCGCCCATGTCAACGCAAAACTTTCAACCTAATTAACATACCCAAAAGTTGCGTTTCCCCCACACAGTGTCCGTGTAAACAGGGCCTAAGATAAAGCTTTGTCTATTGCAAACCCCGCCCCCCCTCCTTTCTGTGGAGGCTTATCAGAACTGTGCAGGCTGACCATCATCTCGTCTTATCAGGACAATGGACTATCTGTTTAGTGCTTCATGGACCGCCTTGTCGTCAAATGCATATGTAACGTGTTCATGAATGTGCTTGTTGGCAGAGTTATTTGATGTCTTAAAACGTGTCCTGTTAGAACAAGGTGTGAAGAGATCTTTTTTGTATTGCCACTATCCTCTCAACATGACTTTGTCCGTTTTTCTATCTAAAAAAATGTATTCTGAAAAGGATAAGAAAGCCACACTTATAGCAGCAGCTATGTGCACTCTGCCCATCTTTCGGATGACTGTACGAACATATTCTTGTTGTATCTCGGTGCAGTGATAATAAAGATTATTCTTTACTTTTAGCAGATATACTGGCTACCTGTTCTTTGTTGTCTTGATTTTAAGACTAACTTATAAAGTTTTAAAAGGTTACTCAAACTTCTTGGCATTTATAATCCCAGAAGAGCTTTGAGATTCTCTTGCCAGATGCTCTTAGTGCAGCTGAGGGTACATTAAAGCAGTGGTCCCCAACCACCGGGCCGTGGGTCAATTTGTACCGGGCCGCACAGAAAAATAAAAAAAATCTTTTATTTAAAAAAAATCACCGGATTCTCTCCACCACATCTGTCAATACTCACTCTTGACACAGGTCAACATACACAAGCGGTAAGTTTCAGTTTCTGTTTGTTACGACTGCCGTCATAAATTGAACATGTGTGAATGTGAAAAAGCCTATTGTGTCAATTAGTGTCCAGGTGTGTGGCTGGAGGAAGACACTGCTGAATGGAGCTGTGATTGGCTGCCTGCCTGGAGGTGCTGCTTAAGAGGAGCTGAGTTGGAGATGATGTGGGCGCTTTCCATCCTGTCAGCGTGTCCCAACCAGCAACAGCTGACCTGCTGTCTGCCACTTAAATTAGTCTAGTTTTTGTGATGAGTTCTTGTAAGGGTGAGCTGCCATTTTAGTTAAGAACTTTTCTCCTGTTTTTGTTAGATAGATCAGGTAAGAGACCTGTATATTTTTGTTACTTTTAAGTTGGTAGGTAAGTGATAAAATAAGAGGAAAAATAGTTCGTTTTGATTGTTATTTTGGTCCGGGGCTCACCCTGAAGTCTGGTAAGACTCCTATGTAAATAGCATCATTCATTCACCTTTGTAAATAAACAGTTAAACTTTTCATCTGACTCTGTGGCTGCTTGAGGTGCGCAGAGAGTGGAAACGCCCACCCCATATTTACAACCTGGTGCAACAAGCTTTTTGCTGGTTGTGATGCCAGCTACCCACCAAACGCGTTTCGAGCAGCCGAAGCAGCCAGTTTACATGCAAAGTCTATGTGGAGGAGCGGCGAGGAGCGGCGAGGAGCGGCGAGGAGCGGCGCGGCGCGTTTTGAGCAGTTCAAGCAGCGCGGCAGGGCGCGGCAGTTCTTTTCCGCGCTCGCGGCGCGTCCAAAGCAGCGGCTGCCTGGAGTTCAACGAAATGAACTTTGACCTACTTTCGCTGCTCGCCGCGTCGCAGCAACCAATCGGGAGAGACTCTGCTATGTGATGACGCAACGACGACGGGACTTTTTTTGGACTTTTTAAACTTAGCCCAACGAGCCTCCATGAAGAAACCAGCCTCCGGTAAGAAACTTGGCATTTTTACAGTTGCCGCTGTCCGCTCGAGCGTACGATCACCCCAAACATAAAAAAAACGTTTTAATCTCAACAAAGACTTTCGGAGCTGCAGTTCGGCTCGTAGAAAACCCACTCAAGTAGTAACGAGGCTCACGAACAGCTGATTTTATCTGCCCGGTGTACAAAAAACAAAACAAACCCGACCGGAAAAGGACCAAGACGCTCCTCCCACTGCACGTCTTCAGACGCGTTCGATGTGAACAGACATCTGTTGACAAGCAGCCAACACCGCGCGTCGGTAGCGTTTTGACGCGTTTGGTGGGAACCCGGCTTAACATTGTTAGACACATGCGCAGATTGGTTCTACATTGCCCATTCGGGTGGAGTAATTTAGCTGCGTGGTCAGGAGCAGACAGGAGGAAGCGTGCGGCCATGTCTGCACATCTGAAGGATTACACTGCATATTTTTCAACCCGCCTGACAAAGAGTGACAGTAAAACTATTAACTAAATACAGGTAGTCCCCGACTTACGAGCGAGTTCCGTACTTACGGGCCGTTCATATGTCCAAAAATTCGTGAGTAGGATCACAAAAAATTATTATTATTTTTTTAGAAATGAATACATGTACAGTACTGTACAGTCACCAAGCACTTAGCCTATCCTAACACAGTTTTTAAAGATGAAGGAGTGAGTTGAATTGTCTCCCTTTATGGGAATGGAGCCTGCAGGGAGGAGGGAGACAATTCAACTCACTCCTTCATCTTTAAAAACTGTGTTAGGATAGGCTAAGTGCTTGGTGACTGTACAGTACTGTACATTTATCTATTTATTAAAAATATACTGTACAGTATATATATATTTATTTTATTTATTTATAAATAGATAAATGTACAGTACTGTACAGTCACCAAGCACTTAGCCTATCCTAACACAGTTAAGGAGTCAGTTGAATTGTCTCCCTCCTCCCCAGCAGGCTCCATTCACATAAAGGGAGCTACAGTACTTTCACTTTATGTGAAAGGGAGACAATTCAACTCACTCCTTCATCTTTAAAAACTGTGTTAGGATAGGCTAGGTGCTTGGTGACTGTACAGTACTGTACATGTATTCATTTCTAAAAAAAAAAATAAAAAAAATAATGAGATGCATATTCGTAAGTCCGGGACCTCGTAAGTAAGAGCGCTCGTAAGTCGAGGACTACCTGTAAATCTATCATTTTAAACAAAGCTTCCTAGTATCACATCAGAGCATGTTTTGTCTTGAACTTTTTTGAATTCACATCAGATCTGTTCCTTCGCATTTCTGCTTAAAAAAAATAAATAAAAATCTCCGCCCCTAAAAGTTCAAAGTTATGGGCAATTTTATGTAAAAACACAAATATTATTAAAGTTTTTGCTTTTGTGTACTGTGTGAGTCACTGTGCGGAGCAGGGAGGAGGATGACGAGGCACAGCTGACCCTGGTGTGGGATATACTAATTAAATGAGAAATGATCCTGCACTTAATACACTTATAAATCACACATAAAGTGATTAAAAGTAAATCTGGAATACAAGTGCTGGTCATAAAATTAGAATATTGTGAAAAAGTTGATTTATTTCAGTAATTCCATTCAAAAAGTGAAACTTGTACTGTATATTCATTCGTTACACACAGACTGATATATTTCAAGTGTTTGTTTCTTTTAATGTTGATGATTATAACTGACAATTAAGCAACTGACAAATCAGCTACCTCAATTTTTCCTGAAGTGAACGCCTCTTACCTGCAGAGCTGCAGCGGTGTTGCATTACTGTACAAACGCTTTGCAGTCATTTCAATAATGAGTTTACATATTTTGTTTCATGTTAATCTACTGTAATAAACCTTTGTAAATACACCAGAATGCAGAAAATGGCATCTATTTTATCCAAAAATTGTCTGGGGTAGGAACCTCAGACTCTTTCCCCGTACCCCCACCGGTCTGTGAAAATATAGTCCGATATTAAAGCGGTCCGTGGCGCAAAAACGGTTGAGGACCACTGCATTAAAGCACAGTGGGGGTCGGGCTTTTGCAGTGACAGCCCCTAGACTGGAACAACCTGCTCCTTGATATTAGTACTGATATTAGTACTGTAATGATATTAGTACTAGTATTAGTACTGCAGAGTATATATGGTTACATGAAAAATTACTTCTTTACTGGTTTTTATTAGTTCAGTTTATGTTTTGGTGTTTGTGTGTTTTTAGTGCATTTTACTGAATGTGTTTGGTTTATATGTGATTTTTCTTAAATTACTTTGTTGTTGGTTTTTCCCCATTTTTTTTAACCAGTTTGTGTAGAACTTTGATCAACTAACTATTCTTAAACATGCTATATCAATAGAATAGAGCAATTCACTATCTGGAAATAATAAGTGGAAAAAGATTGCTTGAGGATGAATCAAGAGTTCGTTCCTCCCACCTTTGATGACGCCGCTCAGGAGCCCGGGCACGGCATATATATCTGTCACATTGTTCAAGGTGAAGTAGTCGTCACAAGTTGCATTGGGACAGAACAGCTCCCACAGCTCGGTGGTGGTCGAGTTGTTATTTAGTACTTCTGTCTTTGCGCACGTTTTAAACAATTCATTCTTCAAAGCGCGATTCCCTAACAAGCAGACTCTGCAGAGGAGGAAAACAAAATGTAAGTCTGAGAGGTGAGCTGCAGAATTCAGGGAAACTATGACATCAGGGGAAAAGAGCAACATTTAAACACTTTAATAAAAGATCAAGGTAACCGTTATAATTATTACTTGTCTGTTGGTCACTTACTTGAACTCTGGCTGCTTAAAAACAGTATTGATGACTCCTGCATACGTGGCCATGATGGACAGAATCACACAGGAGAGAAACACTAAAGCTAGTTTGTTTACATATCTGCAAACCAAAAGAAAACACAAGTGAACCAATATGCTTGAATATCTATTTACATATGTGCATATATATGTGAAGAAACTCACTTCACCCCTACAAACACCACTAGTGCCATCAGAAGCAGGCAGCACGTCCCTAAGACACGCATGTTGTTGAGCATTGCCTCCTTATCGTTGCCTTTGAACACGGTTGCTGTTGGAACAATGTAAGTCTGGTAGAAGACAGACAGTAAAATAAATAAATAAAAAACTGGCAGAATGAGTCAGAAAACTGCAGCTGATATGATGACTGATGTGGCTGACAATGAGGAAGCATACCAGTAGGATCTCTATGGTGCCCAGTATGTACAGGGAGCCAGCAAAGGTGGTTCCCAGGTAGAAACAAAGACCCACTGCTCCGCCGAATTCTGGACCCAAAGATCTGGAGATCATGTAATATGAGCCACCGGCTGTAAAAACACAAAATCCCAGAAAGGTTTCTTCAAAATCGGTTGCTTGGTATTCTTAATTTAATGAACAAACAGATGGTATGAGGAAAATGTGCACAAATAAAATATTTCGGTATTTGATAGTTCAAGTTAAAGTAGAATTACTGTCATGTGGTACATGAGGTGGGACAAATTTTGTACTCAGGGTTCCATTTACATCCAACAATGGCAAAATGTTTAAAAAGAAACAGTACATAAGTATCTAAGCTATAAACAAAGAAAAACACTAAACAAACGCCAAACGGTATGCTAATGTACCCCGCGGTCTACTACTACTGTAATACTGAGTTAAAAGCCAAGAAGAAAAAATTAAGAGAAGATTTAAAAACAGGAAGTGCGTCGGCCTGTCTGATGTGCAAAGGCAGCTCGTTCCACAGTTCAGGAGCAGCAACTGAAAACACTCGGTCACCTCTCAGTAGGGCTGGGCGATAGCTCGATATTTTTAAAATATCAAGATACTTTTTTTTTGCGATATAAATTGAGACTATCTCGATATAAACAATATAGATTTTCACCCGGTACAGGTAGTCCCCGATTTACGAGCGCTCTGATCTACGAGGTTCCAGACTTACGAGCTGGCGAATTATTGGAAAAAACGCAAAAAATACTGAGTTTTCCTGTGTTTTTTCACCACAGTTCGTTAGCTAAACATGTGGACACACGTTTCCGATCATTTTTATGCACTCATAAGCAGTTTTTCGATGAAAAACGAGTGTTTGTAGTCGCGCTAGCAAAACCGTTCCAATTTACGAGCGAATTTCCGGACTTACGAGAAGCGTGGCGGCCGTTCCAAATTACGAGATTTCCGGTTTACGAGCGCCTCGTTGTAACGGATCTCGCTCGTAAATCGGGGACTACCTGTACTTGAAAATCCTCCTGCTGCCTTCTTTCTCTCACTCGCCCCCCTCCTTCTCCCTCACTGAATACAAATCTCAGCCGCCCCCTCCTTCCTGCCTGCAGGAGGTGGTATGAGACGTTTAGCACAACAAGTAAACACGGCAGATTCATTCATTCATTCAACCTTTATTTATACAGGCTAGTCTCGTTGAGCCACGGGGACTCATTTACAAGAGGGACCTGTCTCACTCACACCCAGGGTCAATTTAGAGTTACCAATCAGCCTAACATGCATGTTTTTGGACTGTGGGAGGAAACCGGAGCACCCGGAGAAAACCCACGCATGCACGGAGAGAACATGCAAACTCCACCCAGAAAGGCCCCCGGACCGGGATTTGAACCGGGGACCTGCTCACTGAGAGGCAGCAGCTCTACCAGTTGCGCCACCGTGCTGCCCATTAACTAGGTAGGAGCAGAGAGAGGTGGAGACATTACCAAATCAGCAGTTTATCATATCGCTAAAGATACGGTCCTTAGCAGCTAACAAGACGGCTTAGCCACTAATGACCATATCTATAAACTGCTGATTTATTAATGTCTCCACCTCTCTCTGCTCTTCTCATAAAGCTCAGCACAGCTAAATGAGCTCTGACCCGTGGTTTGTTTTAAGGAAGCAGGAGGCTGTAGCCGTGTTTCCATCAAGGTTTCTAGGTGCGCATTTTGAAGTATCGCAGCAGAAAAGCTTAATGGAAACGGCAAAATCCGTATTTACTTTCTCAAGTTCGCCAAAAAGTTTATACGCTCGCTTGAGGTGGTTTTTGGGATGTTCGAAAATGAGCAGATGCGCACAGCGACAGATGGAAACACATTTGCCGACTCGTGCTGCCGAAGCGAACATTCACGTCACGTGACTGATCAGCTGTTTCCGCTCCGGACAACATGTAACATCGCTAAAACTAGTTTGTATGACAGAATAAATACAACTCGACCGATAGCAACACGTACCTGAAATATTCTCTCCTTTTTGACGAGATGTGTGGCCAGGTTCTGTTTTCAACTGCTACTTCCTGTTTACTGTAGACATGCGCAGTGCTGACGTCTGACGTAATGACGCTGACGTCTGACGTAATGACGCTGTGCGTGGCTTGGTAGATGCGCTTCAAGCCAGCAGATGGAAACACTTCTGCTTCGCATTAATTTGTATTTACATATTTGCGAGATTTCAAAAATTAGCTCAAAAATCGAAATGAAAATGGATGGAAACACAGCTACAAGCTGTGTTTCCATCCATTTTCATTACTCGGAGCTGCTGCTTCACGGTTCTGAGTGGAGGCTCACTTTACTGCAGTTCACAAACACACCAACGTGAATGTACCTTTCTATCATATCAAGATACTCAAAGCTCTTTACAACACAATCCGTGACCTCATTTACCCATTCAAACAGCACTCTACTAGATTTATACAAAGAATAATCAGAGCTTTATCACATTCATACACCGATGGGACACACAGCAGAGGCAATGAGGCGTTCAGTTTAGCCAAGGAAGACTTCAGCATGTGACTGCTGGTGGAATCGAACCCCCACCTCTCCCATTGGAGGAGACTGCTCTAGCCTCTCAGCCACAGCTGCCCTCAGCTGAAGAGATTATTTAATATATGTAAATAAATGTCTAAAAAATAAACTAATGAATAGTTTATTTTTTAGACATTTCTTTTTTAGAGTTACAACTGTTTGTTAATAAATGTTGCTGTGTGACAAATGGGACAAAGCTTTGACTCAGAAATATATTTTTGTTATAACTTGATGGAAAGAAAAATATATTGATATATATATCGTATATCGCAATTTATCATAAAAACATTGAGATATTAATTTTGGTCCATATCGCCCAGCCCTACCTCTTAGCCTCCTCTTTAATTTTAGAACGACTGACAGCAACATATCTGTTGACCTGAGAGAGCGTGAGGGAATGTACTTCGTACAGCTGGAGCAGGTTGGAAGATACTGTGGGGCGAGACCATAAAAACAACTAAAAGAACCTTAAAGTTAATCTGGAAACAAACTGGGAGCCAATGTATTGATTCTAAAACGAGGGTGATGTTCTCTCGTTTTCTGGTACCAGTTAAAATGTGAACAGCAGCGTTCTGAACCAGATGAAGTCAAATCAGCAATGACTGGCTCAGACCAACAGAAAGTGCATTACAGTTATCTAAATGATTTGTGATAAAAGCCTGGATTAAAATCTGAAAATGATGCTGTGAAAAAAAAACAGTCTGACAATGTCCAGTTGTCTCAAGTTATAAAAGCTTATACACAATACTGGTCTCAAACCTGAACTTCTGTAAGTCTGTGGTCAGGCCTCATTTTGTACTATGACTGAACAGTGAACACTATGTAAAATTATGTTAGATTTAAAAAAAAATTTGTAGGCAGCAAGTTGATCCCGTTTAATGTTAATTTTAAAAAAATGGTGGTATTTATATCAAGTATTAAGAAAAAAAGATAAAATCATTACAATAACTATCTTCAGCGATGAGAAGAAAATTCATGCTCACATCTTCAGAGATATGAATAGACAACATTTATGCCTAAAAATGCCTCAAACCAATTGGTTAAGTTTATTTTTAAAGATGTAAATCTTCATAGAACAAATGGACTGAGCTCACAATCCACTAGTTGATAATCATTGAATTACAGCCTTTCAAAACTATGAAACTTAAATATAAAAAGTTAAGTCTGGTCCTCTGGATATTTAAAAAACTAAACTAAACAAAAAAAAAAAAATCGTAGGAACGTTTCGTCTTTCCTCCGAAAGACTTCTTCAGTCTGAGGTGCTGTATTCAGCTCAGTCTAATAAATAGCACCTTCTTATAGTGGATCAACCAGTTTGCTGCTGACAGCCAAAACTATGATATGAAACTTAAATACTGTATTGGTATTATTCCAGCTGCACTTTTTAACCACCAAATTATTACAGCGTACCTGGTACAACTCCATTAGTTGCTATGGCGCTCATGGATATGGCTGTAAGTAAAGTCTGTGGGGAGGAAAAAAAGATGACAGAAATTAACTGGAGGGTAAACAACTTTATCAAACTCTGGCATGACTTTCATAATGTGGAAACACTTTTTAACTGCATCGAAAAGATAAAAATTACAATTCAACTATTAATTAAAAAAACATTTAAATTAAGTGTAGAAAGATTCTCAATACAAGATCTGACCTGTGTTTCATCCATCCATCAGTTTCTTTCAATTGACTGATCTGTCAGTTTTATTGATCGCAGGTAATCCAACTTGTGAAAATTTAATAGGTCTCTTACTTCATTCATTTGTAAATTGGCTAATTCTTTTTTAAAAGAAAACTCCGATGCCTTCAATTTTTAATTCAACAAACAATCCATTTTTACCTCAGATCTTAATCGAAGATTAAATAATAAATGGTAAATTGCAACAAGGAGAAGCAGACTGGTTTATTATTCCAAACCAAAAACCTTCCATTAAAAAAGGCTAAAGTAGGCATTTAGAAATGTGGCAAAAAATAATAATTACCGGTAGCTACAGCTTTGCTATTTCCTTTAGTTTCACCAACAAAGTCATATTGTTGGTGAAATGCATCCCGCCTTGATGGGAGCATATCAGTCGCCAGATGTTGAGTTTTAAAAGACAGTAAAGTCAAAACAATAGAGATTAAACATGTGGATTAATATTTATTTGTTCCACCAAGATTCACTAATATTAGATTTTTGACTGGAAGGTTTGGCTAGTTGGTTTTACTCTAAAGATTAAATAATTGATTGAGTATTTCAGTGGGATGGATCCAGGTTTACCTGGTCAGGTACTGCTGCAGAATATCACTTTAAAATCTGGGATTAAATCAGATTAGCTCAAACTAAACTCTTTACACACAACCTGTGTAGTATAGTCCAGTCAAGTCATCTTTATTTATAGAGCAGAGTTAAAACAGATAAACCGCTATCAAGGTGCTTTACAACAACATCAAAAAGAAATAAAAAACAGAAAACTGTAACACACACTAATGCTAACTATGAAATTAACAGCAATAAAATATCATCAAAATGTATAAGAACAGCATTAAAAAAGAAACAGAACAAAATACACTAAGTCAGCTCACCCAGTATGAAACGCTAGAGAGAACAGATGAGTTTTTAGGAGATTTGAACAGGTGAAGGGAGGTGGCCTGCCTAATGTTGGGGGGCAGGTTGGTCCAAAGTTTGGGGCCGATGACTGAAAACGCCCGATCTCCTCGGAGCTTCAGTCGTGTTTTTGGAACCTCCAAAAGCATCTGATCGGATGATCTCAGGGCCCGCGAGGGAACATATGGTTCCAGCAGCTCGGAGAGGTAGAGGGGAGCGAGGCCATTTAGGCATTTATAGGTCAACATCAGGATTTTAAAGTCGACTTTAGTTCGCACAGGGAGCCAGTGAAGGGAGGAGAGATAATAATAATAATAATAATAATAATGTCCTTTTTTGTCATCTGTGTATGTGTCCCATACACAGACAAAATTCGTCTCTGCATTTAACCCAACCACCACCAGGTGGTGCAGTGAGCAGCCATAGAAAGCGCCCGGGGAGCTGGAGAATTAGGTGTGCACTCATAGACACCCCAAGGTGTGTAGTGGCCGGGGCGCGATGTGCTCAGACCTACGTCTACCGATTAAAAGCCGAGCTGCTGCATTTTGGACGAGCTGAAGAAGTGTGAAAGAGGCCTGGTTGATCCCAGCATACAGTGCATTGCAATAATCCAGGCGGGTTATGATGAACGCATGGATTAGAGTCTCCAGGTCAGGTCTGGACAACACTGGCTTGAGTTTGGCTACCTGCCGCAGTTGGAAAAAGCTTTTTTGCAGAACGGAACTGATTTGTTTATTGAAGTTAAAGTCTGAGTCAAAAACCATCCCGAGATTTTTTACAGAGTGTTTGAGATAGGGCTGGAGGGCTGGAGGGAGTCCAAGTTTACATGATCAGAGGCGGCAGCTAAGCTAGGGTATATGTTATGTGCAATATATACCATGTGCATTGAAGCTAATATTACGATGTGAAATACTCACTTATATAAATTCATCCTACTTGCACCATTATATTCTACCATGTTGTTGTTTACTATATTTCTTTAGGCTCTTGTAAATATATTTCTTTTTCACTTTTTGTTACTTTATTTTGTGCTTTTATTGCATGCTTTAGTACTGATTTAGTTTGTTTTTTTAGCAAGTCAAATCAGTTCTTATCATTCTGAACATATGATTGCATTGTTGACCTTGTGTGAACCTGCATATGACAAATAAACAAACATAAACATGACGTGTACTAATAAAATGTTTGTTAAATCCTCCTGTTATGAATGGGTTAGTCTATTTTTTAGCAAAATTAGAATTCAAACATTATTTAATGTGTAGTCCCTGTTCAAAAAAACAAACAAAAGGCAAAACAAAAGGCACTAATTTGCCTGAAGATAAAAGTAAAATATATTAGTTTTCATGGAAATTCACATTATGTTTTGATATAACACTAATAATAATTATGGGTCACTTAATTGCACATAAAACTTAAACGTGACATGCCTTCCTTATTTGTCATCCTATTAATGTAAAGAAACAGTGTGGCACTACACATGCTGATGAAGGGTGTTGTGTGCTCATTTTTCACGTCACATGAGTCACGAGCAAGTTAAATTCAGACTTTTCTCACAGTCACTTCTCTGTTTGGCCACCTGAAGCTGCTGACATTTGAGGCTGTAAATAAGACACATTTTCTGTTGTTCTAAAGACCCTTCTCTGAACTCAGGCAGGCTGCAGAATTCCAAAGATGCACAAATTATGTGACTTTTATTTTACTTTACTGGCTTTACGTTTGCTTGGTATTTTACATAAAACTTGACTTAGACATGCCCTTAAATGAAGAAGAGCCAGGGGAGACCCTCACTCCATGGTTCTTTCTATGCTCCAAATACAGGCTTGAAACGTTTTGTAGTAGAGGGTCATGTGTACAGTGTTACCGATCACACAGACGCAACACATGAAGACGATGGCGAAGGACTCCAGGATGCCTGCTGTGCCAACAATCCAGGTAAGGCGCAGAAAGAGAATCACACCCAGGATGTTCTGCATGCATGGCAGATAAACTCCAATGAACGTTCCCATCTGGGGCACCTAGATGCAAAGACACACAGACATGTGAGAATCATCAGGAGGATAAAAGAAAGTTTCTATTGTCATTCCAAAATGTCAGCATCCAAAATATGCTGAACTTTTGTTAACCTTTGTGAAAGAATACTTGTCAAAAGACCAAAAGTATAAATATAAATACAGTGTGAAAGAATTATGGACAAAAATGGTGAAATTATTGTTGTAACAACAACAACAACAACAACAACAACAACAACAACAACAACAACAACAACAACAAAAAAAAAATATATATATATATA
>JBBPBX010005788.1:26732-66103 GCA_038048925.1 Garcialebias charrua | reverse complement strand
TTCAGCATATAAGTCCCCTTTTTTTTGGTCGCATAATTTACATGCCCTGCAACTTATAAACCAAAGCAACATATTTATGGATTTTTTCCCCCATATTTATAATCCAATTTTTGGCTGAGATATGACCGTTTTCCTGAAAATATTGAACACTACCATTTTCAGCTCCTATATGGCACTCGAGTAGTATGGCATGCCGTTGTGTCATGTAATAGGTAAAAGTGGCTATTAATGACACAATTGGCTTGGCATAGACATACCACCTTCGTCCAGCTTGCCTGGAGCAACCGTCAAATCAGCTTCATTTTGCTACAACACCCCAGCGAAATGCAACAGATTTGACTGTCAAAGTACATTCATTAAGCAAAAGCTAGACTGAGACACACCTTTATTATAATGTTGAGCAAACAAATAATTGTTTTTAGTGTTAATCTTGTTAAATTCTTGTTAAAGTCCTCCTGTGCACGCTCTCACGGCCGCCATTTGGCAGCTAATCGATTTTTGGCACAAGACGGCCCACATTTACAGGTTGTCAACGGTGACGCAAAACAAGCATGACGTGTCAACGGTGACGCATAATAGAAGCTACGTATTTATGGATTTTTTTTTCACTTTATTAAACATATTTGGACTGGTGCGACTTATAGAGCAGTGCGAAGTGTACAGCGGAATATACGGAACGTAACCCTAATCCTAACCCATCTGCAAGTCACACCAGACCCAAGCCTAGCCCCTAACCCACCAACTGCACTTCTTCTTATGGGGCCCGAGCTTTGGGCCTTATAAGGAGCAGTTGGTCCTCACAATGTAGTATAAGATGGAAAAATGGGCCCTACAAGGTAACATAAACAAAGGCACGCACACGTGCACCCCCCACCCACACACACACACGTGCACGCAAAGAGCATTGTAAGAAGAAAAAAAAGAATTATGGTGCCCTTTGTCATCCCTGGGGTGAAAAATACACCATAATAGATTCTTAATGGTTATCCACTTGACACAAGAAAAAGGCAGGCTTTCAAAATACAGGGCAAGAGGGCAGCAAATACTGACTACTGAATTGTTCCCTTTCTTTATTTAACCAAAAGTTTAAAAAATATCTTCCAGAAGAACACCCTTCTAAAAGAGAGCAAACATCCAGTTATTCTAGAAGAGAAATAACGAGCTTCATGTTTCACGTTGTAATAGTGACGATCATTTAAAAAGCCATCTCACAGTAAGTATTGTGACAGCGCTGGCTGACACTTCAGCATCAACCTGTAATTCCAGCGTGATCCTTAATGTGAGCTGAGTGATGGCTCAGGTGTCCCCGCAGCTCGCCGAGCCCACGCTGGTGGCCGCTCCGCAGCCTTTATGATGATAACCTCACCCAGCATTAGCTGCAGGGGTTGTTCTCACAATAATTGTGTCTGCCAAGCCATATATACACATATCTGTATGACAGAGGAAACGCTGCGCTGACTTTCCTGCTAAATAATTGATTCACGGAGAGGCTCCAGCAACTATTTCAAGAGGATTAATACGGTTTGTTCTATTAGTTCTTCGTAGACATAAAGGAAGAAAAAAAAAACTGAATTAGCTAATTAGAAAATAATTACAAGTCTGCAAGTTGATGAGCAATTTCACTGCTGAACATTAACAATTTACATTAACACCGCACTCCATCTGAGCACTCGTTTTGCTTTACTTACCTAAACTCTAAGCAGTGCAAGTATTTAAAGATTTCACCTTGACAAAACTTATTACCAGCTCCGGCTTTGCAATTAAACGTGCCAAACTGGCATTAATTGTTTGCTCATTACCACTTTAGTTGTGCGCTGGTGTAATTTAGACACTTCAATATGGGGCGAGGCTATTAAAAAGCATCAATCTTGCCTTAAAACGCAGGCGCGTTTTGTTAATTTACAGAAGTCCATTTGCAGTCCAGATAACTTGCAGCGGTGGTGACTAAGGTTCAATATGTAATGCAAAGCCTCAGTCCCGGCTCAAGGGGTGGCCCCCCCTGCAGTTTAGAGTGACTCAAAGGTGAAGCCCTGAAAGCAAATACAATGCACTCACATGCTCCACAGTTTAGATTTCACGTCATCCTGTAATAGCTGCAAACAAAGCTGCAGTCATCTGTAACCCAAACGCTTTGGTGTCGGGCGGTGACGTGGTATCAATGCAGCTCCCGGGTCAAAGGGTCAATGAGTAATTAAGACATGGTTGCATGAGCATTCCCCGTGCACACTTTCAGCCCTGATGAGAGGCGGCAAATGAAAGCAAGGCTTTGTATTATGCGTGCAGCCCGACACGAAAAGATCAGATTTCTGTAAGTGTGTCTAAATGTTCCTTGTTCAAGGCAATTAGTTTGATTAGAGTGATAGTCTGGTGTCGTCACGCTGCTCCAGAGGATTCTGCGCGTCCATTTTTCATGAAGTTCAGACGATTTGCATACAACCAGGAGTAAGAAAGTGCTTTTTGTGGCGTAGCTGAAGTGCTGCATCAGTACATTCACTTACTTTACTAAACAATGGAGTTCAGTCATTATCACCCGCTGTTAAAGGCGTAGAGCGATAATGTTTTTGCTCGTGTCTGAGCTCATTTGTCTGTGCTGTTAGTAAAGTAGCTCATGAATCACTAAATACATTTTAATGCTACTCTGAGAGGAATCAATGAATGTACTTCTAGAAATTATTAAATGTTGCATCCAACCCACTTTAGCTTTCACAAAATGGCTGTAACAGTCAGTTAGAGATAACTATCTCTCTTAGTCAGTTTGGAGATACTCAGCTAAAACTGGGTGTGTTAGTAGCTGACAGTTATTCACAACATGAACACAAGAGCTAACACGCAATAGATCACAATGTTGCATGAGATTGCATTTACAGTATACTGTAGTGTGAATGTTTATGAAGCATTCAGTCTATTGTGATCCATTTAACTTTTGTACGCTTTTCAGCATCTTTCTCGTTCCACAATTTTTGTGAGATTTCAACAAATCATAGTATTGTATATCAAAATGTTCAGCTCTTTCTGGACAATCCTGCTATGGCTTTTAATATTGGTGCAACTTTTAGCTTTTTGAAATATTTAGCCTTTTCTGCCATTTTTTTTCCTCATAGAAAATTAAATGAACTTATTTTACATCCTTCAAATCTTTAGATCTGTTACTTTTACCTAGGGGTGGGCGATATGGCTCAAAAATTATATTGTGATATTTCAGAGCATTATCACGATAACGATAAATTCCGTGATATAAAAAAAAATTATTTGACAAAATTAACTTAACATGTTGCTTTGCAGTAGGCCATTATATAAAATTAAAAAAAAAAACAACAAGGGGTAATTTTACTGAAATTACTTTATTTAGTAAAGTATTCAGTCTCCAAGTATAAAAATAAAACAACTAAATAAAATGAAGCTTAAGATTTGTTGAGCATGAATGAAACATACAACAAAATATGTATTGCTTTTAAATGAGCTAGAACTTCCAGAACTTGTGACAAGGCGTCCAGCTGACCCTGAAGCTTGTTCGTGTTTCAGTTTCATCTGTTCCTGCAGGAACGTGTCATTCCTCAGATTCATCGGCTGTGTCTCAATTCAGGGGCTGGGTCCTCATGAGGAATCCCATGGATTTAAAATCCCATGGATTTAAAAAAAGGAGTTTCACAAACTCCTTTTTAATCTCAGTCCTCATTTTTTATCCAATAAAAGACAAATGTAAAATAAGTTTTAACCGAACCGAGTGAGATTCGAACCAGCTTCGAGAAAAGTATCTGCACGCCAACCCAATACTTAACCAATTGAGCTACTGGACAACTTGCGTTTTGTAGGTCCACTCTATGTTTTAACCGATCGCCCCTCAGAAAATCCTTGCTACACACGTGTAAAATAAGCTGATTTGTAATCAGTTCTTAACAAACAGTAAACTCAGAAACACTAATATATATTCAGCTAACAAATTTTTTTTAGTCGTTTCTGTAGTTAAATTTTAATGAGATTCAAGCTTGCGCTGAGGTTGTTGTTAGAACGAGCTGATGACTCAACAACACGCAGCAGTCCCGACCCTGCACGCAGAAAGTCCCCCCCCCCCGCGAAATCTCTGCTGGCGCTACGAATTCTGGGATAGCCTCCGTCTTGAAGGATTCACGAATGCATCCTTGGATTTCGGCAGGAAGTAGGCTGCATTCCTCGGCCGCATGAGGAGGAGTCTTCGAATTGGGACAGTCCTCCGCGCGGGGCAATGACGTATGCGGCCGACAAATGCGCACTCATGAGGATGCAGCCCCTGAATTGAGACACAGCCATCGTCTCTGATCGTGGAGCGACTGTGGAGCCGCGCGTGTTTGTAACGATCGTTTAGCGGGGGACACGCAGCACCGCGGCTGCTCAGAGCAGGGCGGGGGGAGGGGGAGGCATTTGCGCTGTCTCCCAGGGGGGAGAGACAGCTGAGACGCACGCATTGTTTGTTTTTTGCATTTTAGGAGTAACTAATTAGCGTTACACCAGTACAGACTGGTGGAGGGGAGGTGCACAGTTGTTTGGAGCGCTCGGGTGTTTAGGGGGCGGGGCGCCCTGACGTATTACGTCATGAAATTAGCAAATCATGATATAACTTTATGCCCGGGCAAGCTTTTTTTACCGGTATACCAGGAACGATATGTGGCCCAGCCCTACTTTTACCGCTCCTTTCACATTTTGTTCAGCTCTTTCCCCTTCATTCTGGTAGTTAAAGCTTCTTTCTGCCTTTCTAGCTACTTTTCAGCAATTTTTGCTCATTTTACCTTTTGCGCAAATTTCCTAAATTTTGTGCTCATTTCTGCTTATTTAAAGCTAATTCAGTAAATATGTGTTCTTTGTTTTCTTCTGCTAATTTAGGCTAGTTCTTTCATTTCGGCTACATTTCAGCATGTTTTTTATAGCTAATTTCAGCTGTTTTTCAACAAGTTCTTCTGCAATAAGCACTCACACTGCATTTTTGTAGGAAATGTAATTTTGCTAGTTACTTTTTAAAGATTTGACCAATATAACTATAACTCGTCATTTCTTAACACAAGATGATCTTAGTCTAAACACAGGTAAGAAAATCAGTGGGTGATAAGCATTCCTTCAAGAAATGCTGGGCCATTAATTAAACTTAAAAGTTAAAATAAAATGTTTACTCCTATTTTTAAGAAAGATGGCAGTTGTTTAAACTTTCTGTTAAATATTTACACACGTATGATTATATTTTACAAAACAGGACACTCCCAAACAGCATAGGCTTGAAGGATACCGCAGCCTTCATGCGCACCCAAAGGTCAAAAGGTGAATCGATTTCCATGTACAACAAGAAATTATTCGTTCATTTTCATTGGGTTAAAAATGAAGAGGCCAAGGCCTGAAAATTGAGGTCGCTGATAAATGCTACAAGCAGGAGATTCTGAGGGGAGAAATCAATATGGCAGTTTGTCAACCTGCCTTTCAGAGGGAGCCGAACGCCGAGGCAGAGCTCAGCCTGCCCCGTCAGCAGAGCACATTACCAGAAATCAAAGAGCAGAGACGGCCTGGAGGAAGGGATGTATACGTCTCCCTGCAAAAGCCACATTTTGGTAATTAAAACCTGTTTTATCAGACCTGTCCTGACACTGATTTTTCTCTAACACTATTGACTATGTGCTGCACGTTGGATGACCCGTAATTTAACTTTAAATAAACAAGCTGCGGTTATTTAGACTTGTTTTTGTCAAACTAATTAGTCTCAAACTACCGTAAAGGCCTAGCAGTTCTTAAGCATTACAGTGGGTATCTAGCTACTTAAAAAATAGGAAACAATTTGTACAAATAAATGATGTAAGATCTGACCTCTGTAATATCACATGTGGAGTTCCCCAAGGTTCTGTACTTGGACCAAAGCTTTTTATTTTATATGTGAATGACTTGGTAAATGTGTCAGGACTCCTTAAATGTGTACTTTTCGCAGATGATACCACTTTTTTCTGTTCAGGTGAAGATATAGAACAAATGTTAGAATTGATAAAGACAGAATTTGTAAAGATACAAACTTGGTTTAAAATAAATAAATTATCATTAAATCTAGAGAAAACTAATTACATGATATTCGGTAATAGAAAGAAAACTGTTGATGTTCCACTCAAAATTGAGGATGTTGAGATTTGTAGAGTGAGTGAGGTGAAGTTTTTGGGTGTTATCATTGATGACAAACTGACATGGAAACAACACATAAATTCTGTAAGAATAAAAATAGCTAAATCGATAGCAGTACTGTACAAAGTCAGAGACCTATTGAATGATAAGGCTCTGTATTTGTTGTATAACACAATCATTGTTCCACACTTAATCTATTGTATTGATGTTTGGGGGAATGCGTGTAAAACAATCACAAAGCCTATTTTTGTATTACAGAAAAGAGCTGTAAGAATTATCACTAGAAAGCATTACCGTCATCCATCAAGTACATTATTTTATCAACTAAAATTACTGAAGTTCCATGATTTGGTAGACTATAATATCTTATCAGTTATGTATAGAGCTCAAAATAATGCATTACCTTTAAATATCCAAATGCACTTTGTTAAAAGACAAAGTTGTTATAATCTTAAGGGAACAGAGTTGTTTGTAAAACCACAATTCAGAACCAGTTTGAAGGGACGTTCTACCTCAATCCAGGGAATTAGATTATGGAATGGCTTGGAGAATGTAGTTAAAAATGCCAAGTCAATGTTTACATTTAAAAAAATGATCAAAACAAATATGTTAAAAAAATATATGTGAAATAACGTAATGTGTATTGCATTAGTTAGAAAATTAGAAAGTGTTAGTCATTTTGTACTGTATTAGTATTAGTTAGAAAACTAGAAAGAGTTAGTCATTTTGTACTGTTGGTTGAAGAATATTATTGTTTAACCTGATTGTTGGAAAAAGTTGGTTGAAGATTATTATTGTTTACATGGTTTGACTACTGTTGTTTAATCTGATTGTTGGAGATAAGGGGCAGATATAATAAGATTTATTCTTCTTTCTGCCACCTTTCATTTTTTTACATTTTGTACACTATCATTATGAGATTGCCTTGTATTGTTTCTTTTGTAAAAAAATGAACAAATTTAATAAACATAAACATAAACAAGGGAATGCATATCATATCCTTCCATGTCAGAGATGTAGACTAAGATCATCTTCAGATGAAAAGGGATGGAGTTACAGTTGTCTGTCAAACCTTGTAGATGACGTTACGCATCATCTCATGCGATACCCCGAGATGTCACGCTCAGACTGTTGTGAATGACTCTCAGCTACTACCACATCAACCTATAGGTCAAAACCTGTAACATCAGGAGGCCTGGCTTAACTGAGGGTGGAGCTGGACTCTGTGGAGGCTGCAGTGGAGCAGAGGACACACTCTCAACTCATCTTTAACAACATCATGCATCCTCTGCATGTTAACATCACAAGGCAGAGGACTACATGCTGCACCCACTTCGGATGTTATCAGTCCATTAAATGTCCCCTATCATTTATTATCACCCCCATTCCTATCGCTCAGTATGCCCCTACTGTACCTACTAGTAGGTTTAAAGGTACGTTGTCACCGTTACAAGCCATGACAGCAGGCTCCGTCTTTAGCAAAGTGTTAAACTTTCGAGTAAAGTGTCTTGGGTTAGCTTTAGGGTCTTGGTTAGGTTTAGGCACAAGGGTAACTGGGTTAGGTTTAGAGTAAAGGGTCTTGGGTTAGCTTTAGGGTCTTGGTTAGGTTTAGGCACAAGGGTAACTGGGTTAGGTTTAGAGTAAAGGGTCTTGGGTTAGCTTTAGGGTCTTGGTTAAGTTTAGGCACAAGGGTGACTGGGTTAGGTTTAGAGTAAAGGGTCTTGGGTTAGCTTTAGGGTCTTGGTTAAGTTTAGGCACAAGGGTGACTGGGTTAGGTTTAGAGTTGGTCCTCTGGGTCAGGTTTAAGGTTAGGTTGAGGAAAACTGTCACATAAGCTGAAAAAAACAACAACACTACACTTACGGGTTGTGGGAAACACGCTGCCTACTCACAGCGATTATAACGCTATGTTAAACATGCTAGTAGGTTACCTATTCTCTGCTACAAATGGGGAAGATAACAGTTAATAACACCCATTCTATGGACTGGCAGAATGATTTCACAGCGACGATCCAACACTAGACTAAACAAAAGTACCATACGGCACATTATACGTGCGTCAACAAACTATTATTCAGCGATACAGCAATACAGCAATCGTAGCAATGGCCTGGACAAGCAAAGACCTTGTACAAAATTTGACCTTGATTTATGACCTTTAAGGATGCAAATGTGCATCAAGTTTCAGTAAATTATCTTGAGCGGATCAGAAGTTATGGGTGGAACAAGAGAGCGCTTCTGGATGTACGAATGGACAGACATATGGAGGAAGAGGAAGGTGATGTTGGCTGGGACAGGAAACACCTGCACTGGCACATTTGTCTTGTACGATTTGAGCAGGCTTTCTGGAGCTAAGGTGGCTCGGTGGTCAGTGCTGTGGTCTTGCATTCCTGAGGTTGCTGGTTTGAGCCCAGGATGTCTCAGGAAGGGCACCTGACATAAAACAAATGGCCAAATCTTTCATGCGAGTTTGCTCGCTGCGATGACCCCTGAAGAAAGGAGCCGCTGAAATGAACTGACTTGTGATCTTCACTGTATTTATTCTGCCTTTTCATATTTACAACCTTTATGGTTAGCTGCTATTGTATGTTTTACAATGTTGCAGTTTTGGTCTTTGTCATGTGTTTTAGTCCATTCTGTTTTTACTGTAGAAGCAGTGGATTTTATTAATTTTCATCTGAATCAATAAAAAATTCCTTTCCATTTTAAACAAAGATCTTATACATGAACAACCTGTTAGTGCTCAGTATATGTGCTTGTATGACTCGGCTACAAACACACTACATGTGTATGTGAAATAAGCAGTTATGACCATTTGTGTTTTCAATTTAAGATAACTAACTCACATGAAGACTTGTCACTTGTTTTTACACCACGTCCTTCCTGACACAACCACAGACCACAGAGCTACCACAGCCCTCTGTGTGGAGCAGAGAGCTGATATCTAGGGTGCCTGGGGGGGCAGACGGTGGGGGTTAAGGGCCTTGCTCATGGGCAAAGAGTGGGGAAAATGAGGATGGAGGCAGGTGCTTCACCTTACCCACCCACATTTTTGACATTGTCGGTTCAGGGGTCAAACCGGCGACCTTCCAGTCACAGGCTCGCTCTCTCTAACCTCACCACTTTCCCCTTTAAAATAAATGGAGCCACTATAATATATAATAATAATTAAAATGAAGATCATAACAAAACCAGTGCAAAAAAAATAAGTTTTTTCAGCTGATGATAACGATAATATTACTATTAATAACATGAATATTAATAACAACATCATTATTATTTTTATTATCCTTTTGGAAGACCCAGGACACCCTGGAGAGACTTCGTCTGGGAACGCCTTGGAATCCTCCCAGAAGAGCTGGCAGTGGATAGAGATGCCTGGGCCTCCCTGCTCAAGTTGCTGCCCCCACGACCTGACTTTGAAACAAGCGGAAGATGATGGATGATTATTATTTATGGTTTGACCTAGGCTCTGACAGGAACAATTTCTCTCTGATGTACATTTTTAAAGAGAAACTTAAGAAACTGGTGTAAACCCTTTCTTTCCCTTAAAGAAATGTTAAATGGATTGTACTTATATAACACCTTTCTATCTTATCAAGACACTCAAAGCTCTTTACAACACAATCTGTGCCTCATTTACCCATTCATACAGCACTCTACTTTATCTATACAAATAATAATCAGTGCTTTATCACATTCATAGATGATGGGAGACACATCAGAGGCAATGAGGGCTTCAGTGTCCAGGGACACTTCAACATGTGACTGCTGGTGGAAACAAACTCCATCTCTCCCATTGGAGGAGACTGCTGCTCTAACCACTCAGTGACAGCCGCCATGCAGAATTAAACACTGTTAAAGCTCCACTGACATCATCTTTTGACTTTTCAAAAAATGGCACAACATATATAAATATTAAGATTGACCCCTGACCGTTTTTGCTAAAATAATGTTAAATGAATGAAAATTCTCTCCCAAAACAGTTTAAAATTAGCGCCATTTTTTTAACACGATAAATAGGGATTTCGCCGTCGCAGGATGATGACGTCATGTAAAGGAATTTCCCTACTGCGCAGCTTGAAAACAATGGAGGAGCTACAAACTCGATCCGTCCAATTTAGCCATTTAAAAGTTAATATTTTAGCGGATTGTCTGCAGAGAAGCCAAAGTTATTTCCAGTAAACAGCAGGTTATAATTTTTTTCAGCTCCTGCTGGTTTTTGGAGACTTTTCACTTCATGAGGTGAGCTCAGCTGCTGTGTGGAGTTACATGCATGTGGACGAGGCAGAAGTAATTCTACAACATGTACATCGTCTCCAGCCTCCACAGCACTGAAATGGTAATATATTAGTTAATGTTCCTAATAATTATTCAACATTAATTAATAGTTTAAAAAATTAGTCCCTTTTAAAATATCTGTTAAATATATTATTCTTTTATTTTATTTTGTTTGTGTTTTCAGGTTTCCAGGTCTCCAGTCCATCACCTGAGGCTCTTCCTGAACCACTAGTACAACCCAGACTTTCACATCACAGCAGGTAAGATTGCATCAACGAAAAGAATAGTACTCAACAATATTCTTTGATGTAAATCTGTTGATTTTCTGTGGTTCTGATGAGGGAAGTGACAAAGTGGATGCAGCATTCAGCCCATAATGGACCCAGATGTCCCCTGCGTCCAGACCTACAACACCTGGACATCCAACAACACTTGCTAATATGTGTTAAACTCAATTTATTTTGATAATCTGTTCATATTAATGTTTCCCCAGAGGTTTTCATTTATTTGATAATATGGGATGGTTTTATTTTAATAAAATGTTTCTTTCAACATTCACCAATTTTGTTTTTACTAAAGTATGAGCTGTGAGTTGTAGATGCACGAATGAAAATAAAACAGATACACAAATATTCTCACAAAGAATAACACAAATATTCTCACAAAGAATAACTCAACACTAACAGATAATATAGTGTACTACCGTAACTTTATTTACACATAACTACAGAAACACTTGGTTCATTGTTATCCTTTTTTCTTTTTTCAAACAACATGTTCATTTGAACACTCAGAAAAAAATATTAAATTCATTGATTCATTTTCATCTCAATGCTCTGGCCAGTTGTAGTATTTCTGCATATTTTAATGTCTTGATGCACAAACGTAGCTTTCTGCAGCAGTCCTGATGTTCTACAGATCCTGAAGACGTCTCCATCTGTTGTTTAACAATATCAAGGTTTGTTCTCCACCTCGGTCCACTCTTCAGGTGAAGACATTTCTGTGAATCCTCGCTCCACAACGCTCATGGATGTCCAGGTGTTGTAGGTCTGGACGCAGGGGACATCTGGGTCCATTATGGGCTGAATGCTGCATCCACTTTGTCACTTCCCTCATCAGAACCACAGAAAATCAACAGATTTACATCAAAGAATATTGTTGAGTACTATTCTTTTCGTTGATGCAATCTTACCTGCTGTGATGTGAAAGTCTGGGTTGTACTAGTGGTTCAACATGAAGAGCCTCAGGTGATGGACTGGAGACCTGGAAACCTGAAAACACAAACAAAATAAAATAAAAGAATAATATATTTAACAGATATTTTAAAAGGGACTAATTTTTTAAACTATTAATTAATGTTGAATAATTATTAGGAACATTAACTAATATATTACCATTTCAGTGCTGTGGAGGCTGGAGACGATGTACATGTTGTAGAATTACTTCTGCCTCGTCCACATGCATGTAACTCCACACAGCAGCTGAGCTCACCTCATGAAGTGAAAAGTCTCCAAAAACCAGCAGGAGCTGAAAAAAATTATAACCTGCTGTTTACTGGAAATAACTTTGGCTTCTCTGCAGACAATCCGCTAAAATATTAACTTTTAAATGGCTAAATTGGACGGATCGAGTTTGTAGCTCCTCCATTGTTTTCAAGCTGCGCAGTAGGGAAATTCCTTTACATGACGTCATCATCCTGCGACGGCGAAATCCCTATTTATCGTGTTAAAAAAATGGCGCTAATTTTAAACTGTTTTGGGAGAGAATTTTCATTCATTTAACATTATTTTAGCAAAAACGGTCAGGGGTCAATCTTAATATTTATATATGTTGTGCCATTTTTTGAAAAGTCAAAAGATGATGTCAGTGGAGCTTTAAACAACCTGTATAACAGTAAGCATAGTTTTTAAATTTAACTTTCAAAATTTGAGAACAACGTGCTTTACACACAAACTGCTGCAAACATTAATGACTTGCACAACTGACTGATTAGTTCAATTTTAAATATTTAATAACTTTTCACAGTATGGGCACCAGAGACCCCCGCGCGACCCAAAAAGGAAGAAGCAGGTAAAATAATAATAATAATAATAATTTGTACGCATCCTTTATGATTTTCTATTATTGTCTTTGTTGTCCACTGTTGTCATCACTCTTTGTTAAAATCAGGTCTCTCTTGTAAATGAATCCCTGAGGCTCAGTGGGATTAACCTGTATAAATAAAGGTTGAATGAATGAAAATAAAAGATAATGGATGGATGGACCTTATCACAAATAAAATTGTGCAGATAGTCAAAAACATCATTGACAAATGATGGCACCAATGTAATGTAAATACAGCAGAAAATAATGTCTTTGTAGCACATTTAGTCCACTTTTTGTTAGTATTGTGCACCTTCTTCTTCCTTGTAGGCGAAATAGACCGTGACCGGTCCAACACTTGTGTGAACTGTTTCTGCAGCTCCTATCACCATCCAGCACCCAATCCCATAGGCCACACATGGGATACCTGCAACAACAGCACACTCTGGGATTATTTACCCTCCTCTGTGACAAAATGTGAACTACAACATAGTTAAGAACATAGATAAGAACCACTGACCCAGATTAATAACTTTCAGCATGTTGAAGAACTTGTCTTCAAAGTCCAGGTTCTGCGCATGCGCTTTGGTGCAGTGGTACTTGACGAAGGGGAAGCAGCCTGTTCTCAGGATGTGGTAGTTGGTGCCCTGAACGCTCCAGTTAAAGTTGGACAAGCCAAACTGGTCGTTGTGGACGGAGCTGTAGCGGACACAGAATGAAGTCCAGGGTGGGAGTTTGCGCTGCAGCAGGTGGCAGGTCAACACCTCGGAGGATGATGGCCGCCGAGCCGAGCGGCCCAAGGTGCCCGGAAACAGAGCGACCTTCAAACACACTCCGTGGAGCTTCCGCAAAAACTCCTTCATGATTTCTGGAACGATCATCTGAACAACAGGCTGAACACTAGCCAGCTGATGGGACTCGTAAACAACAGAGCACTTCACCAAGACGAACAGTCCAGGTCCGATAAGAACTTACGAGTCCTGTTGTCGGTCATTTCCCGCAGCGTCATGTCCGAGCTAAACTCTCATCATTTATCTACAACCAGCACAAACATATACATATAAAACAATAAATGTGTTTTCATAATGTTTCCTAACAGACTAGAGTTAATACATCAATTTTTCTTCAAGCTAACTGGTACGTCATCTAAATATGCCCGGCCAGAAACACAGAACAGAACATTTTTTCTTCTGCCAACAGATTCGTGGGAGTTTTAAGACTTTTTTAATAATTAATTTTTATTTATAAAATAAAATAAATACACGATGCTGTTGGTGGGGACTTTTCGGACTTCTTCAGTTACCCTACATGCTGCAAAAATAATGAATAAATGAATAAAAAAAGATATACAAGATTGATTATCTTTTCTTTTTGCTCTAAATATGAAAAATAATATGAATAATTAAACACAACAAGATTTAGAAGATGTAATTTATTTTATTAATAACTATAAGCAATATGAAAATATATGTTTATATGAAAATATATGTTTTCCGCTCCTGTTTCCTGGAATATAACTTGATCTCTCTAAGGGACTTCAAACATCTGCTAAGTTCATGACAAAAGCCAACACAGACATGTTCCTGTATTTAGTATTTTATATCGCTTTATAATGTAGCTGTTCTTGTTCGTTTTTTATATAATTTCTCCCATTTAATTTTCATTTTATATGCTTTTTTATGATTGTCTACTCTGTGTTCTTTGTTAAAATAGGTCTCTCTTGTAAATGAATCATCGAGGCTCAATGAGACCAAATAAAGGTTGAATGAATGAAAAAATAAAACACCAATAATATAGTTAAACCAAGTCAATTCTGTATGTGCTGCTGGTGAGAGTCTGAAGTTCAACAAATACAAAAATTTCAGACCCAAATAAATTTCTATCAATTTTCAAGACATTTTTTGGTGTCTAAGTGCAAACCTTACAGTACAGGTTGAACACAAAAGAGTGGGGGGCTGGGGGTGTACTTGTCCTTGTTAGCAGCATCTTACAAAAATCACATAAGTTTACTAAATAATATTTTTATTGTCTACATACAGAAAATGTCTTTTGAGAATAAAACTGCAGACAGTAGTTTTTTTCTCATAAATTTTGTACTGAATGTCTAATGTTTTCTCTTATACTGTATAGTGATTTTTTTTTACTAAACTCAAATGTACATCTATTATCACTAAAAAACATGTTCATGATAATATATTACAAACTGTATCTACACTAATTTTATATTTGTAGTTTGTAATTTGAAGTTTCCATCTAATGTTGATGTCAAAGCAAACTGACTTTTTGTAGAAACATCTTACCCCTCAACACATATTAAAGCCTTGTAAAAGAAAACAAAATACTTTAAAGCTGTATGACTAAGAGTTGTGCTCTTTTAGCCTGTGTACATCTCAAAGATGCATTTATTAATGTTGGCGTTGGAAATTTATTTGGTAATATTGCACTTCACGGGTGATGCAGCCGTCTCCGCAGCAGGTTTATCCTTCAGATGGTTCTTGTTCCGAAATATAGTCTGCAGCACATCTTCTATGTGCTTTATGAGCTCCTACAGCAAAACAAAGTGAAAAGGTACAAAAGTAAATCAGTGATATGAAGTTATTGAACATAAATTGATTATATTTTCTTCAGAAGACACCTTCCAGCTCACTACAGTTTAATAAAATGCACGTTTCATAAGACAGACAAGAAGAAACTGGTACTCGTTAGCATGGTACCTTGAGATTGTTTCCTCCCTGCGTTTTAGAGGATGATATTTGTTGATGAATGACTGACAGATTCTGAGCAAAGGTCACCAGAGCTCCCTGGAGATCCTCTGAGATCGTTCTATTAACAACATTCCAAACAAATGAGTTTACTAATGATCCCCTTGTTGCCCGCTAAGAAACAATCACCTTGTTCATTTGATGCTGGTGGGTAAATGAAACTTTCAGCAGATCACATTTCCAGTCTATAAGGGGATGAGCACAGCGTGATTTAACTGTTCCAGAGCTGTGTAATCTAAAGGATTTCTGTGATGAATTTGTTAAATAACCCTCTGTTTAACAACTTGTGGAGTTTCTAAATTTTACAAAACCAGAGGTGGCATTTTAATCTTGTAAAGAATGGGTTTTACTCCCAGTGCTGCTAAACTTCTCACCCATCTAATATTGCTCTTTGTGTTTCTAGTAAAACAAAGTTAAATTAAGTGTTATGAAACTTTAAATTTGATACCAAACGAGTTTACAGAGGCAAGGAAATGGAACTAAGGATCTAAAAATAAAACAGTAATAATAACTTTTGACCTGATACAGTATGTAAATGTCACAAGGTCAGGAACAGACTGAAGACATTCATGTTTTATCAAATATAATTCAGGGTTATAACACCTTTTCCAAAATCAAATTCACTTTTTAATAACATATTTTCACTCGATGTTCAAACATACGTGTGCACATTTGTCTGACAACAATATATCAAAGAGATGTAATGAGAAATACTTACATCATTCCAAAGAGACATCGCTCACTGCTGTCATAAAAAGCAAAAGCAGTGCCTTGCTTCTGCTGAAAGGTGATTCACATACATAGTTAAAAGCACGCAGATTTTAAGTTACAATAAAAGTTGTCTGTCTAGTTTCTAAATTTACGACATTAATGCCACCCTAACTACATTTTTAACCTATAAGTAAGACTTGTTTCTGCAAAGAGTGCCTCATGCACACTTTAAATCCACAAGGAGACATATTTGAACGGTAACATAAAGATGTTTCAAGCAGCTAATTTGAAACATGAAAGCAAAGTTGCCCTTAAAATAATTTATTTATTGAGCTTAATAATGAGAAAGAAATACAATAAAACAGCCATGAAACCTGGAAGTCGTACCTTTTTGTTAAACCCAATGCCGTGTAGCTTGCACATCCTAAAGAACGAGCTGTGATACAACATCGAAAGGTTAGGATGAAACAAGTGGCTCCCGATGACCGCATAACCACTGACCACAAGCTGCTGTAAAAAACAAGGTAAACATAAGGAAGACATGTTGGATCTAACACATTTGCAGAGACTAACCTTAGTTAATTCTATGCCCCATTGTCTTTGGGATTAAATCTAAAAAGTTGGGCTGCACACGTTCCACACACCCGCACCTCCGTGCACACACACCCTTTAGGTCATTGCTGAGTTTGCAAATGTGCATTCGGCATGTGTGGTGAACTGCTGGGCCTTTCTTAATTAACTGAATTGAGGAACAATTAATTCTGCAAAGACACGTAAAAAAAAAAAAAAGAACCTCAGCAAAGACAATACCATTTTGGGCCTGCAAATGTTAATAAATTTGACAATGAACTGAGTGTATATATTCTAAACACTATATTGTTTGAATAGAGGGATTCAGAGCACTAGATGGGTTGAATAGTTAAAAGTGTCAGGGCTTAAGAGGATAAAAACGTTGCCGATTGTCTTTCCTGTGGGAGATGAAGAGCGCGGGCCTAAGCTGCAGTGAGCTCAGGAGAAAGCCCCATAACTCGCCGTGAAGGCTGTGTGTTTGCACATGTCAGATCCAGGGCCCTTACACAACCATAAAAGTGTCCAGCAGGGACTTAATTGTGTTTGTAATATGCAAGTCCCTAATGATGGCCACTGCCGAAGCCATTAACAACTGCAGTGGCTAAAATGGCTGCAGCGAAGCACCAGGCCAGCAGCTAAATGAACGTTTGATAAAACAACACAAGTCGCAGATTAACAAGCGTAAACTCAGGCCTACTGCTAATAAAAGAACTCTGTTGTTTATAGACTGGCACCAGGTTGATGAAGTATTCAGGCATGCATAATGAGAATTGTATGAATTATTAATGTGTTGATTATTTAGACTCATCCATCAAAACGATAATGAATTATGCACCTAAACGCCAATTGAGTCCATGCATAGTTACAGTTTTTAGTTGTATTTACTAATAACTAATAAGAAAAATTTTATTTCTTTGTGATTATCATAGTGGTGTGAGTCAAAATAATTTAAACAGACTGGTTTCTTTTTTTAATTCAGCACATTCGAATAGAAATCAAAGGGGAAATAAATCTACATTGATGAACAAATATCAATAAAAACCAAGCTTCTGATTGTTTAAAATAAATATCTGGTCTTACTTTAGCTGCAGCTTGGTGTTCACAGCCTTTCCTTCTGACTGGCATTTGAACTTCTAAACAGCCCGTCCGCCAATTCAGCGTTCCTGCGGTCATCATCAGCAGCATCTGGGTCATGGCCAGCTGGTCACTGTAAGCGATGTCCAGATCGATGACCCAGACCTGCCAACAACAAACAATTAACTGGGCGAGAGCAGACAAAACTTGTTAAATAACCATTTAAAGTTAAAATTTTCACACACAAAAAGGAAACTCCAGTTGTTTAACCTTGTTACAGCTGGGGTTAGCACATTTTGATCTTTAAAAATGTCGTCAATGCTGAGAGGCAGGTGAAAGGAAACGGCCATTCTGTGTTTATTGAGGCTATTTTGAGGTGATCCAGTTGTGTTAGTGACACGAGCACAAAGTAAATCCTTGTGTGTGTGTTTGGATTCAGTCTGCCCTGAGGTAATATGCTTGGTTCAGGTCTGATGAGAAGTAAAGTTCATATATGTATGGTAAATGGCATCATTATAAGTATATTAAGGGGTCAGGTAAGGACGTAGCCTTCCACTTAAACAGGGCTAATTTTGCAGATAATAACCTAATGGCTATGCCCTTTTTCAAAAGTGGCAAATAAATCACCAGTGAAGGAGTTGTTAATAACTAAGTGGCAGTCGGCTGCCTCCTTTAGCTATTCCTATTTGTCAAAGTAAACGCTCCTGCCACTGGATGCAAATTGCTGCCTGTCTGAACCTATAGTTTCAGTGAACTGAGAACTTTTCCCCACTAAAACACAAACATCTGAGCGTGACATCTGAGAGGCGTTCATTTGCTTTGTGAAACAAAGAGTGCAGTCTACGTCTAACGTTAACAGTTTAATAAACAGATCAGGCAGCGGGTCAATGTGTATGTTTGTAATTGAACTGTAGGGTTTACATAAATTAACATAAAATTAGTAAAATATGTAATTAAAACTGTGATTTAATTGCAGCACATACATTTTTTTAAATGCCTTATTTTCCAATATAACGTAAAGAAAAATGATGAGTAGAAAATACACTGTATATGCAATACGCACTACAAGAAGCACACGTGTTTTACTTTAGATCCACATTCGGAAACACCTTACCTGGACAAAATAACTACTGCAGAAAGAGAAAGTATCCACAACTTGGCAGAATCATGTTTGTATGTATCAGGAGTGATGGACACACTACGGCAAGCCATTCACTCAACTCCCCAAAACTCATACTCCCATGTCCCATTGTCGCTCTTAACAAAGCCGCGGGAAATGTAAGCCTGGATTGTACCTGTTTTCTATTGCCTTGCATTTTCATTAAAACCCCCGATGCTGCAGCTGTGGCCCCGCTGCTCCACAATGTGAGCAGAGACTGCAAGGGCAAACATATGTGACCCACTTCTTTCAATCAAATAAAGTAGGCAGCTTTTAGCAACAGGTTTGAATCTAAATTGATGTTTAAATCCAGACAGGTTTGCCCACGTGGCTCATCTCTGTCTGAGCTTTGTGTGAGTTAGGAACCTGACATTAAAGTTCCTGCCTCCATTGAAGCCCACGTTGTATTATATTCTATTGTTATTTATGCCGTCTGCAAATCTGTTTCATTTTTAGGTCAGCATTTTAAATAAAATGTAATTTAAAGCAGTTATTTTTAAAAAATTGCTGTTTAAGTAAACATCAGCATATGTCCCATTTTGACCAGTAAAGGGAAAAAAAAATTCTGCCTCAAAGTCAAACTCTTAAAAAACATAATTGTGTTTTTAATAAAACACATACAATTTAAAGAAAAATAAATGTACCCAAAACTGACAATAATGTAGGAGAATATAGGCAGAACAATATATGGCTTTTTTAATGCAAAGAAAATATAAGCCAAAGTTGTCACTAAAGTTAAATTTCTACAAGAAAAAATATATATATATATTTTTAAATACCACTCTGTTATTATCATTGAATCCAGAAGATACTACCCTCTAGTGGTGAGCATGTCCACAGTTAATCTGTAATCCAAATTGATGTTTAAAACTAAATACAGTCATTTTTGTAATTCTAAATTGAATAAGTAAAACTAAACAAATGGGGAAGATTTTAACATATAATCCAGATATGTAGCTGCTATATGTATCTATTATAAGTGTGTTTTTCAAAACTTTATCGCTTTTTTATGTTTTCTAAAATCTTTACTCTAGGTCCAGCATTTTCTCCACCATTCTGCTTTTTCCTGGAAAGTGTAAAGCACATTATAAACCAAGCGTTTCACTTTACAGCTCTGGATCAATAGGCAGCCAATACGGCCACATGTTAGGAGCAGAGGTTAAAGCATCATAAACAAGTCCATTTCAAATATCATAAACCAAGAACCTTTCAACAAAACTTAATCCTGACAAATGAGTTAAGGTTTCGGTGCTGTCTTTGCTATAACAATGTAATACATCTGAGCAGACCGCTGCAGGTAACCCGTGAGGGGTTAAACACTGACTGGGTATCCTTGTGAATCTGTCAAATCACTTTACAACAACCCATTGCCAGAAAAAATAGGTGCTTCTGAATTTCTCTGCATTGTAAGGTTAAAGGGCAAGCTTCAAATGGTGGAATCAGAGTATTGACACAATGGGGCCTGACAGTTTATTAGATGGCCTTGTGACACATTTGTTCCCTGTGCCCACAGTTTGCCTCATCTTGTTTTCAAGATCCCAAGGGGGCAGTATATGTAGGAGGCACCTATCCAGTTATATAGATCCCAACCCAGCTGAAAATTGATCTTTTCCACCAATATGGTGAAAGAACGAGCTTTCATAAGATGGGCTGCAACAGTACGGCTCATGTTTATCATGGCAGCCGCAGCTAGAGTCTTTTATTTCTCTGTCTGCGACTCACCTTCTGCTCCATGGTGCCGTGGTCCGTAAAGGTAGCTAGGCCCACAGAGACATAACCAACAACAAGGTGCTGTAGACACGCCTGACCCACACGCATGCAGATGGAGTGCAAGGTGTCTGGATGCACTGACGTCTGTGGAACAGTGGACCCCATGACCTCTGGCTGACAGGAGCCACGGTGGAGCTGGTCGCCACAGGACAGCATGGCCACCGCACCCCCTGGCTCCAGTAACATATCCACTGTCAGATAAGTGACACTTTCTGAAGGGGGATACGCCTCCACTACGCCACCTGGACACAGGGAGAGCAGACAAATGGCTGCATGCACAAAACAAAACAAAACGCCACCTCCGTTAGAGCACCTGAACACTTTTAACATCCAGGCATTGAATTATTTAACTTGTCCTTTCACAGAGGCAACATGTAGGAACTAAAAATGGTAAATTGTACTTATATAGTTTATTGTTTATTCATTTTGAATTTTAAAAATTCAAAAGAACAAAAAAAAAATACAAAATGATATAGAAAAATAAATAACAAATTTAAAATGAAAGGAAGCAGAAGAAGAAAATAATCTTATAATATCTGCCCCTTTTTGTAAAAACAAAATTCCATTTAAACAAGCAATTCAAACAAAATTTATCCATAAACCATATTTATAACTCATAATAATAATATAACTAATTTGTAGAGATTTTAAGTATATAACATTTACACATAACTTTTCAACAATCTATTCTTAATCAGTTTCTTAAATACAGACATTGACTGTGCAACTTTAACATCATAGTCCAATCTATTCCATTTACCAAGTAAAACGACCCTTGTTCTATACTGTAGGTTTACCAAAAATATCTGTACCCTTTAAATTATAACAACTTATCCTTTTTACAAAAAGCTTTTGAATATTTGAAGGTAGAGTGTTATTTTGTGCTTTATACAATAGTTTAAAAAAAATATTATATTCCACCAAATCATAAAATCCTAGTAACTTCAATTTATAAAACAATACACCAGATGGATAATGTGTTCTACTTATTATCCTTAAAGCTCTTTTCTATAGAACAAAAATAGGTTTCGTTGTAGTTTTGCACGCTGTACCCCAGATTTCAACACAATAAATTAAATGTGGTATATGATTGTACTATACAGCAAAAACAAAGCTTTATCATTAAGTAAGTCCTTTACATTATACAACATCTTTCTATCTTATCAAGACACTCAAAGTGCTTTACAACACATTGGGCCTCATTTACCCATTCATACAGCACTCTATCTATACAAAGATTAATCAGAGCTTTATCACATCCATACACCAATGGGACACACATGAGGCAATGAGCGGTTCAGTGTCTTACCCAGGGACACTTGGGCATGTGACTGCTGGTGGAATTGAACCCCCAACTCTCACATTGGAGGACGACTGCTCTTACCACTCAGCCACCAAAAAGGAGGTAGGAAATACATACCCCACAGGACTGTGTCAGCGCTTGATAAAAAGTGTCTAACCTTGCCTGAGGAAGGTCTTCAGGAAGCAGGACCAACTGGGATAAGAGCAGCTTTTAGTAGGTTTGGCATAATGGGCCAGCCATTCTGGGATCTCATCTAAATATCTGTGAAATACAGTCTCCTACAGGGAAGAAAAAAAAAAGTTAAAGTGCACATATTACATGTCAGTAACATCAAACTGGGAACAGGTTTACAGATGTGGTAAATTTATTCTGTTCGTTTAAAAATGTGTGTTTTACTTCGTAGGTCCCTATACAGTATCAATACAGTGCGGAGCAGAGATGACTCCAAGTTGATGTTCCCTGACTTCTTTCTGTCGGGCAACAGGCTGGATGTCAGTGATGAATATAAATATTTGGGGCACTATTTGACTGCAGACCTGTCAGATGATAGAGACATTTACAGACAATGTCGTATGCTCTATGGTCAAGCTAACACGCTGATCCGTAGGTTTGGAATGTGCTCATCATCTGTTAAGATCCAACTCTTTAAGGCCTACTGCACTCCTTTGTACACCGCTCACCTGTGGAGACGTTATAAAAAGAGCAGTATGTATAGACTAACTGTGGCATATAATGATGGCCTTCGAATGATGCTGAGGGTACCTCGATGGAGCAGTGCAAGCAAAATGTTTGCTGATGCAGGTGTGCCTACCTGCCAAGCGGTGCTGCGTAACCTCATGTATAGATGCATGTGTAGATTGTCTGTATCTGAAAACTGCATCATCACTACACTGACCAACCCTGGACTAAGCTCTGTGAGATATTTTTCTATTTTGGGGACTCATTGGCGGATGAGCCTCTATAGGAAAGCTTTTTAGTCTTTTATTCTTATTTTATTTTTTTATAGGAAAGCTTTTTAATCTTTTTTATGTTTTACTCTTTTTATATACATATATGGATCTTGTATTGTATCTGAAATAAAGAAACTACTACTACTACTATCAAGTGTTGTAAGTGTTGACTACATGACTAGAACACCCTGGATCATCCAGATGACTCCAGTGACTGTTTGTTATCCGTGAGATGTTGGTGACCTCTTCAGTTTCTGTGTATGCTGGAGGAGTGTGTGAGTGACAGCCTATTATCAGAAGGCCTCAGGAGTCTAATAGCTTTAACTCATGCCTCAAACCACCTGCCCTCAATAACAACTCTCCTCACCGGGCAGCTGATGAATACTTAAGCCAAGCCCATCTGTCTGGGGATCAATCAGGGCTTGACTGGGATCGATATCACTCTTGTTTCTGTAACTACGAAATACCATTATGGTTTCACCACTTAATTATGCTGTTAATTTTTAGCTTTTGCTTTAGGTGTCCCTTAAAGACTTTAGCGACTCTTTTTCCCCCCCTCACGAACAGAGTAACCATCAACACCTACTGTAAACCTTTCACTGTCATGTTTTAATATATGTACGGTAAAACCACAACTGAAAAAGTTAAATAGACTGTGAAAAGACTGCCTCCGTTAAATACAGAGTTCTGTATACAAGAGCGTGTGTGTGTGTGTGTTCCACCATTATGCAAGAATCACATTTGCCCAAACAAAAGAAACTGTAAAAGAATCTGGGCGAAAGATGAATAAATTCAGGATGGAGATAATATCTTTGCTCTTCTCTTGTACTATGTGGAGCGTTACTTTGTTTTGAGTATGTGCTGTTTGGCTTCACTGGAGACAGGACCAGAGATTAAGCTGTTGATATTCCAGTCATGTAACAGCCATCATTATATTCAACTACTGTAAGAGGCGAGGTCAAATGCTGCACAGTGATTCCCTCTGTACAAACCATAAAGCAGACAATGGTGCGGCAAAAAGTGTAAGGGAACGGTTGTCGTTCTCAACGGAAGAGCAAGCTCACCCCGGGACTTTGCCTGTGCAGTTCACAGAAACAGCAGGACAGGAAGAAACGAAAGAGGGGTATTTTGCCATAAATTATTTGGACTTAAAGCACGTACAGGGCTCTGTGATAGGATTCAGCCTTTGCTTGGCGTCCACATAAAGCTCAGGCAATCTGGCCATAAATAAAATGGATGCTCCCCCTTTTTTGATTGCCGTTTCTTGATTGCACAGTGGAGCAATCCAGAAACTACAGGGAAATATGACATGTCCCATGACCCAAAGTGGAAGAAGCGGGTAAAGATAGTGGATGACATGTGCATTTTTCATGTTTTAATTATTTTTTAAGAATGCCACATCAAAACTTTAATCTCAGCTCATGTATCATGTACCGTATTCTTCGGAGTATAGGTCGCACCTACGTTTAGCTCTGCTGCAAATGTCTGCCACAGGAGCGCACAGCAAGGCTTTTAAGAAGATTAACACTTAGGGTACAAACAATTATTTGTTTGATAGAAATTATAGCAAATATGTGTCTGAGCTGAACTTTCCCTTAATAAATGAACGTAATTGTGAAATGAGCTGAATTTAAACATTTGTTTAGCCGAAAGTGATAAAAAGCCATATATAGGTCGCACCTGAGTACAGTATAGGCCGCAGGCCATGAAAAAATGATAAAAAGGTGCGACCTATACTCCGAAAAATACGGTACATGTATTCTCATTTTAAAGTTTTTTGTTGTTGTTGTTGAACTCTAAATACAAGTGAGGCAACAATTCGTCCCGATGTCACAAAAAGTATTTATAGAATTCAACAAACACACTGACAACAGATGTTTTGAATTGAAGGTAATTATACAAAGATAACTAGAAACCTAAACTTCTTCATGCTATCACAGATTGCACAATATTTAGACAGACAGCATCTGTATGAAATGTCCCTCCACCTCTTCAGTGGTAGTGATTGTCAAATGACCCATTTCGATGACAAACTTAACCTAAATAAGGTTTTCCTTAAGATCTGTTTGTACACAGCATGACGGAAAAAAATACTCCATCTGTTGAAGCTATTAGGTGTAATTTTTACCCTCTTGTGCTTAATGATCCATATGCAAGCTGTGTGAGCGCTTAAGTGTGTGTATGGCCCCCTTCAGGCATTGCATGGTTGAAGATCTACATGTCTTTAACCTCTCTCTGTGTAAATGCTAAAAGAGGCCTGGGGGCTTTCTTCAGGCTGAAACACGGTGCTGGAAGCATGGGCCTCACAATATTAGAAGAGAAACGCACGTTTTCACGTTTCTCTGAGGGTGGAAGATCCTAACATTGTGGATGAAATAGCTTCTCCTTCATTTTGTGGACTTTTAGTCTTTGTTTTGCACAGCCAGGAAGAATGTAATTGTTGGTAATACGCTGAAAGACCACGTGGGATTTTTTTTTCTGAATCGTGCATTTTCATACTGAGCCTTTCAGAACAAGTGGTAACTAAACAAATCAAAAATGTGCACAAACTGAGGACTGTTACACTCTAATTTTATTTTTACCTTTACATTTATTAGTCATGTTAAAGAGTGTTCCATTCTGCAGTGAACACTACACAATTATTTCTTATTTGTTATTTATAGGTAAATTACTGCTGGCAATTAAATACAAATCCCAAGTGTTTAATAAATAATAAACAGTTTCATTCATGTAATGATTTGTGCTTGAATCCAGTTGCTTTTGAAAGCATATAGCCTTTATAGACTTTTAAAACATCCTTTTTTTCTACATTTATTGTTACTGCAGAAAGGTGTGCAGATTGTTAACAACATGCATGCAATGCATTACTAATAGTACCCTGATGCATGCTCAATAATCCAGGTAGAAAAATCTATAAAAGCTAAGTCTGGTCCTCTGGACATTCAAAAAACAAAACAAAACAAAAACTTGTAGAAACGTTTCGTCTTTCGTCCGAAAGACTTCCTCGGTCTGACATGCTGTATTCTTCTCAGTCTCAGTCAGCAGAGGGTGCTATTTATAAGACTGAGCTGAATACAGCATCTCAGACTGAGGAAGTCTTTCGGATGAAAGACGAAACGTTTCTACAATTTTTTTGTTTTGTTTTTTTAATGTCCAGAGGACCAGACTTAGCTTTTTTAGATTACTAATAGTATTAATGTGTTAAGGCGCGTAACAAAATATCCACAATTTTTACTAAGAAAATGTTACAGTGCAAAAAAAAACAAAAACAAACAAAAAAACTGATCAACAGATTTTTTTAATAATTTTTCGGCATTAAAGGCCAAATTGCTGTTTTCAACCTAAACAAGTACAACAGATGGACAAGTGAATGCATTTAATGCATTTCAGAGGAAACAAAGTCGCAATGAAAAAGAAAAGAACGCATGCAATGAGGAGCACAGGATGTGGGCTTTGCTTTGATTAAAAGAGCAAGGTGTAGAATAAAGGCCAGTTAAAGTGTTGTGTCCATATGGCCCTGAAGCCCCGAGGCTGTCGGCCTACACTGGGGGCCTCGGCACTCTTCCCTCTCCGTGGGACCCCAGCTGGTGAAATAAACCCCATTACTTTCCTCTGCAGCCTCAGCCACCATTATAGACCTTGGCTGTGGCTCCGCTACTCTCTGCCGTAATTAACAGCACCAGAGCTACAACAATTACTGGCCCGCACCATGCATGCCCTATGAATCAAAGAACCAGCTAACAGGAATAAAACGGAGAGACCCATAAGAAACTCGAGATGACTGCTGTTCTTTCAAATGGAATAAAAAGTAAAATCGTTTTGCTCCAAGCCCACAATCATTAGCCTGTAATTAGTTTACACAAAGCTCCCAGTTAAATGGCAAAATACGGTAATTAACACATGACAGAAAATCAAAGGCTACTTTGTAAGCATATGAGAAATAAAAGCCAGGTGCTCAGAAGTCGTGCACAGATTGCACCTGCAGTAAATGAACGGTTTAACACTGACTAAGTACATTTTATTTACTCGATATATCTGACTCAGATTTGATCAGTAATACATCTATCAAATTTTATAAAGAGAGGAATTTGAAATGCTATAACTATATATAATTGGCTTGGAGCTAGAAAAGAGTGGACAGTTTTCTTTTCTGCACCAACAAATAAAAAGTTTTACTATCAGGTGCTCAAATGTACTTTTAGGACACAAGGCAGCTGTAAAGTGCAGCTGTGCAGAACAATTATAATACATACATAAAAAATCCTAGTTGTGTTTTATGATTAAATCGACAAGCAGGAAAGTTACTTAGAGTATAATTGACTGAGCATAACTGGACATGATTTTGTTTCCTCCCAAAAATAAAAAGTTTAGACGTTAGGGAGACGGTTTACAGAAATTAAAAACTGCAACTCGTAATAAAACTGAACAATGTTGTTTCATCTCACCACAACCTTTTGTTTATCAAGTGACTATAGCAAATCATGTCTTTCGTGTACCACAATATGAAATTGAATATTTACTTTACGATAATGCTATTTGTTAAGTGCTTAAATGTATCCGTTCTAGATATAACAATTTTGCATTAGCATTGGTGTGATGATATTGTCCAAAAAGCATTCTACAGCTATGGAAATCTTCAGTTTACTTTATAAAATCAGTACTTTGAGGTAAGCCACGAGAAGAAGAGTAACAGTAAAAAAATAATAATAATAAAAAAAAAAGAGTTTAATCAAAAATAATACAAGGAAAAGAAATCTCCTAAATTTAAATATAAATGCAAAAAAGCAAGCAAATATAAATAGTGTTTTCGTTAGAGGTCAAATATTTTATATGGAAGCAGGACAAATAAAATGATCCAAGTCATATTTTTACCTGAGTCCGTTCTGAGCCCCAAACATCAGGACCGTAATGATGATAACGCTGTAAAGCCCATTCATAGCAGCTGAGATGACAAACATCGCAGTACGCCGCAGCACGACCACCATGTTGCAAGTTGATCTTAAAAAGCCAGCGCTGCATATTAATATTTTGAGTCATGAGCTCTGCTAGTGTTTCATGAAGCTAAAACAACAAAAATAAAAAGAACATTACAACTATAATGTGGTATTTTTCTGTTATAAAGTATGTATTTGTGTCTTTTGATGTCTTGCCTGGTCTAGTGAGCAGATATTTGCTTGACCAGGGGGAACATCAACTTCTGCCGCAGCAACAATCCTCCTTCCTCCAGATTTAGTGCCGTAGAGTTGTGAAACAGCTGGTTCTGGACCCAAGAGCGGCACATCCAGCTCATCAGCCACTGCCAGGTCATCCATGTGGCTAACGCCGCCCACTATGTAGGCCTGCTGCCCCTGGATCAGGTGTCTGATGCACTTCAGGGTGCGTGGACTGTACTTCAGCAGCGTAGACAGACACATGTTATGGGTCTGAGTGAACAAAGGGAGAGGACCAGATGAAGAAGTTACACCTTTTCTGTCTTCTGTTGTTTCCTGACCTGATTTATCAGAATGAACACACAACAGATCTATTATTCATACAGCCAGCAGGGTTTTGACCTCTCCTGTATTCCAGCAGGTTGAATTGATAAAAATCTGCCTGTGGGAGGCCTCCCCTATCCCTCACTTCTTTAATGTGTACTACCAACGAGCTCCTTGGGAATACGACTAATTACTTCACATCTGTATTTATTTGATCCACATGGAATTATCCCTTCTGTCACTGGCAGAATGCGCTGCCAGCCACGGGTCGCAGCGATCCATCTCAGCAACCACGTCTGCCACAGTTTAACAACAAAACAGCAGGGAAATCAATAAAAAGAAATGAAGAAGCCCCGTGTCATGTTGCACTACCAGTCTAAATAATCCTTAATGGTAGATAGAATACTTTTAAGTTAAAATAAACTGGAGCCACTCCATGTTTTTACTGCATGGAGGTGAAGAACACAATCCTGGTGGAGCAGCAGATGTGATAAATAGGTAAATAAACCAGTTAAAATTAAATTATCTTCTGAAAGCCACCGCAGCAGCTTGTTACAAATGTTATAATTAAGTACAAACACTGTGTTTACAGAAAACTGAAAAATAATGCAGAAGTTAATTTCAAACTTAATAAGAAACACTGGAAATGTGCTGCTCTCATAGGAAAACTATTTATTACCAACCCTCTCTAGCCCCCTCTAGAGGAAAATGTATAAATTACAAGTAATAATAATAATAATACCGGTACTGTAATGAATTTACCCTGATGCAGGTTCAATAATCCAGGTAGAAAAATCTAAAAAAGCTAAGTCTGGTCCTCTGGACATTCAAAAAGCAAAACAAAACAAAGCAAAAACGTTATAAAAATTTATAACGCACTTTTCATTAATAAAAATCTCAAAGTGCTACAAAGTGCAACAAAAATCAAAGGTCAAATAAAAAAAAGTGATAAAAGCAAGTAAAATCAATAATAATATCAACTAAGATCAAAGATAAAATCATGTGGAGGCAGAATAGGCTTGCTTAAAAAGAAAAGTCTTTAAGCCGTTTTTAAAGATCAAGTTTTTAAAGATCAAGTGATCATGCCCATCCCGTGGCATAGGAGACCTCCTTACAGTAAATTGTATGAACACTATGGAAACGCATGTGGCCTTTTATTACTTAAAATTTATGCCTAAAAAATGAATTTTATGAACCTTACAGGGAAATAATCTACAGCTTCTGGAGTTAGGATAGTAAAGTGTCTCTTGCTGCTTGAGGCCTGCATGGTATCAGCTCCATCTGTGGCTCCATCACAGTTCAGGAGGCTGCTGTAATACTGCACGATGTCTTCCCCCAAATGCAGCGAGCATACATAGATCACCTCCACATTATCATCTATAATCAACACAGAGGGCTTTAGGAACTACAACATTACAGTAAAGCAAGTCAGCTCTGAAGGAAGACTTCCTACCTCTGGCGTCAAACAGTCTGCTTATTTGGGTGTTCTGGAGGACGTCATATCTTCTCAGCTTCACTCGCTGGCTCTGAGAGAAACCTGTCGCAGTAAAAGACATGCCGTGTTTTCAAACTGAATAAAAAATGTGCAGCTCTGCATCTTCAAAAAAAAAAACACGTCACTACCTGGGAATAAAGGAGTGAAAGTGCAATCAGACTAGAGCATTAATTCAGCCTAATAACGAGCAGGTGCAGAGCCTGACGTGTGCTGGGAGTCCTTCTGCACCGTGTCCAGCCACAACCAAACACTACATCCTGCGATGCCGCCAGGATTTCAGCCTGCGTCGCTCTGGATTTCTGCCTGAGAGAGAATCCTCAGCTGAATCAAGGTAATTAAATGATTGGATTCATGCTAATTAACAACAATGGGGTTCAACTTTCTAATTATCCTTGCTCACACAGCACTCTCTGTAGCCACCCCAAGTGCAAATAAAGCATTCCATCTGCTTGTAATTAGGCTTAATAATTTTAGACAATCGCTCAATGATTTACAATGTGCATGCCTGATTACAGTCTAAATGTGAGCGCTGTGGAGAAATTAGAACATGAACTGATCATAGCTTGCACTCTATGTTTAGCATAAAAACAGTGTGCATTTTTGTTTCTATTTTTTTGCATAGCAATCACACAAGACCTTTGTGGCTCTTGTAAAATATTCACCCTAATGGCTTTTCATTTGCTTAATCTGCAAATTAAATGGCAATTGAGAGTAAATTGTTCAGCTCCATGGCACGGGTACTGTCATCATCCAGTGAGTGCTTTCCTGCAGAGAGTCGTTTGAAAGAGTCTGCACCAGGGCCACAGACTGGGGCAGCAGAGTGCTGGGACTGGGGATGACTGCTTCTAGATCAGATGTGTGTGTGTGTGTGTGTGTGTGTGTGTGCAGAGACAACGAAAGCTACCTAATGAAGGGATGTGGATAATGGTCCTCTTGGACGACTGCATGTGTTTCCAGTTGGCTGCCAGATGCTGTGGACAGAGAAAAGGAGTGATCAGAGAGGAGACAGGCTGAGCACACACACACACACACACACAAATCATCTCATCGCTGCATAGATAAAACACACCAAACCAATCTCTCTTGGCTCACAGAAGCAAACCAAGCATGAAATACCACCATAATTAAATTAAGCGTTTACTTTAGAAACATCTTCTTACAATTAATTTAATCAGCAAGGTACATGATGCTACTGCCAGGGGAAGATTAGCAGACTTAATTACCAGGGTATGAATGTTTAAAGAGTGAGAACATACATTTATTGCATGTATACACACACACAGTGATGTTCCAACTAAATGAACTTGTAGGCACTAATTAATATTATGTCAGCACTCTGAAAGATGCTCAGGCCAGATGACAGCACAGACATCGAGCAAGAATCAATTTACACAATATTACACATCAAACCTGCGACAGGTATACATTTTTCCCAATAAGATTCTAAATTGATCATAACCAAAGAATGGTAAATAGCAGAATATTTTAAGTAAAAGCATATACTGTATGTTTTGAACCCTTGTAAAAAGCAGCCATTTGTAACTTAAAGGCTTGATTTCTGAAAAGGTTTAATTCTCTTTTTTCCTCCTTGTCCATCTTTTCTAGAACGTTGTCTTTATTTGTGGGAGTATTGTTAAACTTGTTTCTGTTCATCTCTAACTGGAAGCACTAAAATAAATAAAACCGTGGCAGGGCGGTGGTGTGTAGTAGTGTTTTACTTGTGTCCTTCTGTTTTTTACAACTATTTTGGAGCACTAAAGACTTCACACTAGGTATTTAAATAAATGTAGATAAGATATTAGTACTGTATTTTGAATAGATGGGAATTTTTTTGAACAAGATTTTTTACAAACGATAACAAGAAAAACTCCTAAATAAATCAGTTGAAAAAGGCCTGTCATGATAACCAGTTTTGCTGGGCGATTAATTGTCTCAGACATTATTGCAATAAATTATAATATTGTTTGAAATTTGGCAATAATTAGTCATTGTTGTGCAATTTAAGAAGAAATGTTGGTTAATTTCATTTTGAATATAGTACCTCTTTTGACCACTGGATGACAGTATAAGACAGTTTGAACAGAAGGATGGATAGTGAGGGAGCGAGCAGCGTGTCTCTATAAGAAAAACGGGCGGGAGGCCCCTTGACGTGACATGAGCTGTATCTCCTTCCTTCTTTTCCGGTTCTCAAAATGGAGAACGCGCAGTGTGGTTTGAACTCTTGAGCATAGGATTTTTCACACAAAGCTTTTAATAAAAATAAAATAAATCAGTAAGCAAGTTCTCAGCTTCTTTTTTCAGAGAAAAACAACTTTTTACGTGAATGCACGGGTTTCAACCGTGAATTTTAGAATTTCGACAAGATAGCTTAGCTGCTTTTAACGATCCAAAAACACAATTTTGGACGGTTGAAATGGATTTTAAAGAGAAAGGGAGGGGTCAGTGAAGAGCACCGGAGTTGACCTTTTGTCATCCAGTGTCTTCAGTAGAAAGAGAGACACGAAGAAACGATAAAGCCGATAAATGAAAATGAGGTCGATGATTTTCATTTATCATGCGATTAATTGATTTATTGTTTATCGTTACAGGCCTAATTGATAATTAACATGGTAAGACACAAAAGACCAATCACCAACATTTAGATGTAAAAACATCACCTGTGCTCTCCTGCGATGGTTTTCTAACTGACTACACCTCCGTGCCTGCAGGGCCTTTTTGACGCGACACCTCTGAGCGTGCCCCCACCATGACATTGCGATAACGTGTGCGGCCCACTTGCGCCGCAGGTGCCACAGGTAGGCCGTCCTGGCCGAGTAGCGCCTCCAGCAGGACTGTATATGGATGGCGGCGGCCTCCATGCCTCCCTCTCCCTTGTAGCGCTGACCTGGGCGTGAGACCAGATCTGATACCTCCTCCTGATTTTCAAGCACTGATAGGAGAGTGATGGCTGACGGGGCCTTTCTCCAACCAGCGTCCCAACTGTGGCATACGTCCACGAGACGCTCTCCACTGACTGCAGCTAAAGGCACTGCAAAGTCCCTGAGCAGCTGTTTCAGGTCCTCCAGAGCATCAAACACACTGCCCCAGCACAAAGTAAAGCTCTGCTTGAAGTGGCAGAAATCGGCCGCCGTCGGGTCGATCTGCCCGTTTGTGATTGTAAAGGGGTATCTGGTGATTTTATCAGGAACTTCCACCGCCAGGTTCTGGAGAGCAAGCAGAAACAAATGAAAAGCTTAGAACAGTACCATCAAATGGGTTTTTATTACTTTCTTTCATAAATTAAATTTAAAATCTATTCAAACCTCTTCAAGTGATACCTGAGGGGCTTTAGACAGAGGACTGACTGTGTCTTGCACCTCGCTCTTCAAGTCCATGCTTTTTAAATTAGAGGCTGTGGGTTGAGGTGGCGTCTTTGAAGCCTGCAGAGGTCCACATGCATCAACTTCTTTCACAGCATTGCATTCTGAATTTGTTGGATCTTTTGGCTCCTTGTGGCACACACTGTTGGATTCTGTTGGGTCAAACAAACAAAATACCAGAGACCAGACTGGGAGTGACTCGAAAATAATATCCAGTCATCCTCTCCAGTAAATCAAAAGGGATGAGGCCGATCCGATCCAGTATCGGTATTCAATACCAGCATAATTTAAGTATCGGATATCGGATCCAACCTGCCGATATTTCAGATCCAGCTCCAAAGAGAACTTGTGTGCAATCACATTCTGTGACTGCTATCTTAATATTGTGTGAGTTAAAGACAATGAAGACATTGTTGAGCTTAACAACAGGAAACTCACAAACTGTAACAGCACACAAGAGGCAAGTCTACCACACACATGTCCTTCTCACTCATGGTTCAGCTGGAAAAACTAAAAAACAGCTAAGCATGATGGGAAAGACAACACAGCCACTCCCCATAACCACTAAGGAAGTGGATTTTGTTGTCTTTCCCATCATGCTTAGCGTTTTTTTTTCTCCAGCTGAACCATGAGTGAGAAGGACATGTGTGTGGTATAGACCTGCCTCTTCTGTGCTATTACAGTTTGTGAGTATCCTGTTGTAAGGCTCAATAATGTCTTCATTGGGTATATCTCACAGTGTTAAAATGAATAATCTCAGTACAAACATTTCATTATAAAGATTGAAATACCTGAACAGTATCGGATCGGAAAAGTATCGGTATCAGTCGATACCCAGTTCTTAAGTATCGGATCGAATCGGAAGTGAGAAATGTGGATCGGTGCATCCCTATAAATCAACACTCAAAGTCTGTTAGGTATTTAAAACAAACAATGCTAAAATAATTGACGTGATTAGTGTGATATAAAAAGAGAGAAAACATAAATGTTTGACAAAGCTGTAAGAGCTTTAGTTTCTGGGCAAGCCTTCCTAAAAATTAATATTTTATAACTTAGAAATCATTATAGGGTTTTTATGAAAGCAACAAAAACGCTTAAAACTCAGTCCTGGATATTTTCTATGAATATATTTACTAAATGCATACTGAATAATTAAAAATAGATTGCAACTCAAAGTCATGCACTGTGTAAACTGTTGTATTCTGAGAATATTAAGGGTGCTAACCCGTTTTAGAAGAGTAGGAGTCCTCTCTGTGGTGAAAAGAAGGAGCGCCGTGTTTAAGTGACTTACAGCGAAGGCTCGGTGGAAGCACTGAGAGCACAAGAGCAAACAGTTGTTAAAACATTGGTAAAAATAATAAAAATGTAAATTCTTCACAATTTGCCACTGACTATAGGAGGTAATTGGGAGGTAGAGGGGGAAATAAAAAAAATGCTCAGCGTAACAGAGCTGAAGTAAGAAGATGTGGATCGACCTTTCTCCGTGTCGTCTTCAGTTCTAAATGAGGAGCGACGTCCTTCTGGTTTGGTAACACGATGACGGGCCTCAGAGCGGGGGCTTTGTCTCTGATGGTTAATCCAAACAGACGTTTTATGGTTAGATCTTCCACAAAAAAACAGCAATGCAGGTCCAGCTACTGTTCAAAGAATTAAATAAAATGCACAAAACTGAGGCAACATAATTATGAAATTTTATTTGATTGATAATATTGTTCGGCTTTAGTTCAATCATTGGAGAAATCTAAAACTAGTTCAGGAATTCACATCTTTATTGCAATTAAATAGTTAACTCCAACAGGCTGAGAGATTAGATACAATTACCGTATTTTCTGGAATATAGGTCGCACCTACGTATAAATGTGGACCGTGTTTAGCTCTGCTGCAAATGTCTGCCACAGGAGCACACAGCAAGGCTTTTAAGAAGATTAACACTTAAAAACAATTATTTGTTTGATAAAAATTATAGCAAATATGTGTCTGAGCTGAACTTTTCTTTAATAAATGAATAATTTTAGCAGGATAAACACCTAAAAATATATATTTGTTAGCTGACATTATTGTAAGAGTGTGTCTCAGTTTAATTTTTGTTAATAAATGATTACAAATCAGCTTATTTTATAAAAAGCCACCTGAATATAGGTCGCAGGGCATGCAAAAATGATAAAAAGCCGCGACCTATATTCTGGAAAATACGGTAGTTGTTGTTTATTTTTTTTACTTTGTTTTTTACCTTAAGATTTATTTAAAAAGAAGAGAGGCTTGATAACATACATGATTCTTTTCTACCTTGACAACTAATTTTGGTGACTGATTCAGATATTTATCGATATAAACTATTATCATTAACAATTATTTGATTTGATTTGATGTTTATTCATTCATTTTAAAAGAACAATACAAGACAGTTTCATCAGATACAAGAATACAAGTAGGATAAAATGAAGGGAGCAGAAAGAAGATGAAATCTTATTATATCTGCCCCTTATTTCACAGTTTGTTCAACCAATGATAACCTTCAAGCTACATCACAGAATGAATAATTCTACTTAATTTTTCTAACTGTAATACACAAACTACATCACAAAATGAATAATTCTACTTAATTTTCTAACTGTAATACACAAACTACATCACAAAATGAATAATTCTACTTAATTTTCTAACTGTAATACACAAACTAGATCACAAAATGAATAATTCTACTTAATTTTCTAACTGTAATACACAAACTACATCACAAAATGAATAATTCTACTTAATTTTTCTAACTGTAATACACAAACGCACTAAGCTACATCATAAGTACAACATAAGTGTAATACACAAACACACTAAGTTACATCATATATAGTTTTTGAGCAAGTCCTTTTTGACCTCTGCATTTCTCTGCAGCAGTGAAAGAAAAACTCAAAGTAATGGATTATTTTTACAACATCAGTACTATAACTTAAATATTTTTACACAGGTGGCAGTGAAATACAAAAGAACAATAGATCTTGTCCCAGTTTAAGATCATCTGTTTCAGTTGCAGCCACTGTTTTTCTGACAATAATCAAATTCAAATGGCTCACTTCTCACAACAACTCAAAGTTTCTTCTCTGCAGACTAATTTTCTAATGTCCTCGTGTTGTTCCTTTCATTCTCCTCAGACCACTGAGCACTATGACAGACCAGGGGTAGGAGCCAGGTGCTGGGAGATTTTCCCCTCACAGGCACACATCTGTTTCAGGCGGGGCTAGGAAAAGGTGCCACCTTTTGTAAAATTGCTAAAATGCAAAAAAAAAAAATCTAATTCCCTGGCACAGGTATGGAGCAGAAAAGAGCTGTGGCGAGTTGCAGAAGGCGGCAGCAGGCAGAGAGCCAGTGGTTAGCAGTTGGGGAAGCTACGGCTGTCTTATTGGCATGCTGGAACAGGTAGTGGGTTCTGTCTTGAGACAGCTGTAAACCAGTAGCCCATAGCACAGCAATCAGGTGCCTGTTTCTTTAGAAGAATGCTGATGTGCTGCAATCTGCTGTTTTCCGCTTCCTGCAGCCAGAACCTCCATCTCTCCTGGATCAGAGTGACAGGCTTGGCCTCTATTTCTCACGCCAGGAGCAGATTACTAAAAACATATTGGCAAAGAAAGTGAGTAAAATAAATCTAAAACTAATGCCGACCTTTGCGAAGACGAGTTTGTTTGCTATGACAGAGGCTGGATGTCATCACTAAGTCAGGTGACCTTTATGTCACCGTTTGTCAGAGCACGAACCCGAGACTTGCACCATCACTCTTCACTGCAGCATGAAGTGTCGGAGGAACAGGCAATGCAGAATATTTGTTGCTGTCTATCAAAAACTTTGTATCGATTTGTAGTATTTTTTTCTAATGCACTGACATATATTAAAAGTCCTAAATATTAATGTACAATGTAGAAAAAATAAAATGCAGTGAGTATTAGCTCATAAACAAAGACAATGCCTGCTGGAATTGAGTTGGATTTAGTTTAAGTTTAATACTTTGAGTAAATATTGGTGCAAAGCAGCAAGATTCATGTGTAAAAATTGAACCTACTACAAAATAATCACACAATAAATATATTATAAAAGTAAATTGAACAGATGACATCTGTATTTACCACTTGCTTTTTAGTTATAAGAGTCATGATAAATGGTCATACAAAGTATATTGAATAAATTGAAATTCAAAATGAACATTTATGAAAATCATAGACTCTAATGTTAACACTGAACAATTTGATTTAAAATTATTTTATTGATTAATAATTAAACACATGCATTGTATTTTCTTGTCTTAATGTAAAAAACAGTGGAAAACATGAAAATAACCCCCCAGATAAATTTAAATTTGTGCAAATAAATAAACATTTGCTATGTTCTGGTCAAAAGTAAAATCCCACATTTTTGGTATAAATTGCTGTTTATGTAAGCAAGATTATACAACAAGTGTCTATATTAGATTAGATTACACAACAAAAGCATGTTTAGCTCATGTTAAAAAAAAAAAGCATATACCGGTAAAGGTAAATTAATTACAACACTACATCAAAGTTCATGCTCAAGAATCCAGGGAGAAAATCCAACAATGTTTAGTCAGGTCATCTGAACGGTTTATTTTTGTTGTTGTTGGGACATTTTGAATTTCATCCAAAGGACTTCATCAATCTGGGGAGCCACAGCACACCCACATATGCTGGTGAAGATTCTCAGTCGTCCAGGACATAATAAAATCAAAAAGGCGTTCAATATAAGATCAACTGGACTTTATTTGTTGCAGAAGACGTTTCGACCTCTATCCAGAGGGCTTTTTCAATTCACACCCACATAGTGAACACCAACCAGTTTGCTGGTGATAAGATGGTTCCCCTCACACCCCACCCCCGTCCCTACTGTACTTAAGGGACTCGGTTTGTTTGTGGCTCCTCGAATTGATGAAGTCCTTTGGATGAAGGATGAAATGTCTCAACAAAAAAAAAAAGGAAACCGTCCAGATGACCTGACTGAACCTTGTTGGAGTAGTGAAATATGTTACATATCTACAGTATGCTTTATGCTAACAGGTCTTAAGAGATCAAAACAGACTTCTTCATTTATTGAATTGAAAGATGTTTACTCTGCTCAGGTTGCACAGAAATAACTCAATATTTTAACTGTATTTTTTTCTCTTAGTAATAATACTAAGAATCTATGCATACAGTAAGTACAACTGGAATGGGGCTAATAGTATTAAAGTGTTTATGATCATTAGGACCTCAGTGCAGTACTTTAAAAATAAAAACAAATTACTTCAGTACGGTAATATAGCTGAACATTATTGTCTGTGAACATATTTTTCTATTTCTCTCCAAAAGAGCATGTGTCAGATATATAAAGAAAATCAGGTGCTAGTATTAATATAATCACTTTTTAGGGTGGTTTGGAAAGCAACATTTGGAAAGCAACACTGTTTTATTTTATTTGTTTACATAACGTCTCATGGATTTTGTAAATTTAGGAACCACATATTTCTTCTAGGCAGAAATTTGTTTTTCTTATCTTTATGCACTGATAAATAACAATATCCACTTTTGACTATCTTTGTCATTTTCTTGTATAATGCGCCAAGAATGAGTTATAGTAAAACAAACAAACAAACAAATCAGGAAGAGTCTACCTTTTTCTTGGGTAAGTGTTTCAGAAGCTCCTTCCTTTGTGAATGCACATCTGGGAGACTCTCCAGAGGAGGATTCCTGCATAAAACCAGACCATAATCTCTATGAACAAAACTTTTTACCAAATCAACACATATATTTAAAGGTACAAAAAATTTTCAGATTGTAAAAAATGTTCAAAACCCTCAGGTTTGTTTTCACTTACCATTTAGGTGTTTTAAGCGTCTGTGTCTTTAAGTCTTCAATGCTCGGAAGAACCAGCTGCTGCCTGTTCACAGTTTTCAAAAAATCCTCAGCATGTTTCTGTGTGCAAGCAAATAGTGTTAAAAAACTGGTTTAATGTTGGATAGATGTAAATGTTTGTATCAGTGTGAAGCTTTCTCACCTTGATGCTACTGTGAACCCTACAAATGCCATCGTTCAGGGCTTGGATGTCCAGAGTTGTGGCCCTGTCACTGACACTGGCCTTCTCAATACTGCACTGGAGTTGTCTCAGATCATGATGAACCTGGAAAATAAAATGTAAAAACTTAAATATAAAGTTAAAAAAAAAAAAGAGTTTTTTTTTTTTTTTTGCCAGGTATTTTGTCAAGACAAGAATAAATGT
>JBBPBX010005788.1:0-22576 GCA_038048925.1 Garcialebias charrua | reverse complement strand
TCCATGCAGAACAATATGCAAAAATAAAATGTATTTTTCACTAAAGAAAATAGTCTTAAAATATGTTCTATTTTTTCCCATAATGGTGCTTTTATGTGTTGATAAATTTAGTGATCAATAACATTGTTGATTCTTTAATTTATGCAAGAATAAGAAAATAATATAAAATACTTTGTACTTAATAAATACAGTATACTTAACCATTACAGATTTCTTTCTCAATGTACTGTATGTTTCAATTGATAAATAACTATCGTTTAGTAGTTGCATGGATTGGGTCAAGGACCACGAATAGCACAATAATAGAAGTAATTTTTTTTTAGGTTTGGTTAATTCATAGAATTAAAACAATGTAGGAAATAAACAAGCTAAACCTATTTCATACACAAAAATTAGGGTAAACATTTCAATCTTTATGGAATAAAACTACATACTAAAAAAACAATGAAGAAAATTAGTTTTACCCTCTGAATCTCAGAAATACCAGGTGGCTCTCACATAAAAACTGAAAACTGTCTAATGTGACAAAGTTACACAAGTTGTAGCTAAAGAAAGTGTTTTAGATGTCACAAAACTGAGCAGGATTGAAGCTGCTTACATGGCTGAATTTTTTGTATCATCCCTGATAAATGCTTGATTTTTCCTATGAGGTTTGCAGTCAGTCGTGTGTTTGGGACAACTGTTGCTAAGACACACTGGAGCAGTGGATGCTGGGAGAGCCCATTTGTGTGAGGACCTTGTCTAGCCACTGCAAAGGACCATTAAGATGTAGCTCTATCCAGCAGGGGGTACTGGTCACCGTCTGGCGTCTGCAGGGTACAGAGATGGATGCACAGTAGTCTGTTATTCCTTGTACAGTAAATATATTAATTTATGGTATAATACTTGTAACGTCTGTTAATAATGCCGTTTTTATTCTCATTCAAGTTACCAGTAAAACCAACTCTAGTCAAAAGTCAAAGTCAACTTTATTGTCAGATCTGCAATATGTACTGTACAGGACATACACAGAATTGAAATTGCGTTTCTCTCAGTCCCTCGGTGCAACAGTAACTATTTAAACATTGAAACACTGAAACATATAATAATAGACATAAGCATAAAATAGTAAAGCTGTAACACTGTCCTGAGTTTTTGCATAGTGGTATAAGAGTATGAAAATTTACACCAACTCTAAAACTAAAACACTAAACATTTAATGAACATAATACTGTCCTGAGTTTTTGCATACTAGTATAGAAAAAGTATAAAAAGTATAACTATAAAATAAACTAAAGGTTCTAGCATTGACATTTGCAAAGTGGCAAAGCAGCATATGAGTTAATGTACACAGTATATGTATGAGGTAGTAGTTGATGTTGTTATAGAGGCAAAAGTGGCATATGCAGTAAGGCACATTGGGCATCCTTAAATAAGGCTGGTCAGAGAATACTGTATATGTATCAGCAGTAGTGTAGATATAAAAGTAGTGTAAATGTAAACAGTAGTAATAAATGTAAGCAGTAGTAATAAATGTAAACAGTATTAATAAATGTAAACATTGAATGTAACCAGTAGTATGTAAACAGAGAATGTAAACCGTACAAACTACAGGCTATTTCTGACTATATGTGTAAATGTCAAGCAGACAATACATTCAGCTGAAGGTATTACAAAATATGTACCTGTACTCTGCACCCCAGCCCTTCACAAAACTCATGCGGATGGTGCACATCCTGGTGAGCTGGTAAACGGCCTCAAAGCCCTGGTTAACTGACTGCGTGAGGAGGGCAGCAAACTCTTGGTTGTTGAAAATCTTTAGGTTGCAACCTGACAAAATGTTAACGAAGAGGTTGACATGGATGTCTCTAAGAAAACTATTTGAAAACAAAGTTCATTTAGTTGTGAAACATGACCAGTGGGGGTCAAAAGGTCATGTCAGGGATCGTCGGTCGTTCATGCTACAACAATATTCTAAAATATTTTTACAGCACACTTATGCATGTTCTGTCTGTAGTAAGTGTAACAGTATGTGTGTTTACATGGACATAATCAGATCAAACGGCCGATCGGATCAAAAGTGTGTCATGTAGACACCCCGTTCGGATCATTTTTTGTGTATTCGGCGTGATCCGACCTAATTTGTGATCAGTTCGAAACAGGTCGTTTACACCGATCCGTTACCCGTTCGGTGCGCATGTAAACACTTGATCTGTTCCGTTTATCAAACTGTCCTGACTGCGCATGTGCGCTGCGCACCCGCCCCCCCCACCCCTCGTGTTTCCTTCTCCGCCTGGCTAGTGGGTAGATGCTAATGCTAACGCATGGTGGGGAAGCAAAACTGGTCGGTGAGCGATGCAACATTTCTAATGGAAACATTAAAATAGCTCAAAACTATCGAACGCCTTGACCGAACGTGTAGGAACACGGAGTTATTTAAACAAGTACATGAAAAGCTGGAAGAAGCTGGAGATCGCTGGACGTGCTTGAAAGCTAAGTGCTACAAAGCTAAAAACAACAACGGGAGAAGTACGACCCCACCACTTTTTCATTTGACGTGTTGATGGACGAACTGATGAGAGATCTGCCACTTCCAACACAGCAGGCAGCGGTGTGGATCTTATGAGGAGAGGAATCTGAGGAGAGGAAGCTAACCAGAGGAGCAAAGCATCCTTTCTGGTAAGTTAGACTCTTCAAACCACATTAACCCTCTGTACTGTATTACCTGGAGTAATTAGAAACAACAAATATGTTAAAATGTAATTATAATAAGAAATAAGAGTAGCTTTAGGGCAGTACAGTACTACTGTATTGTAGATTATAACACTACTTCAACTAACCACATAATTAACCTAACAAATTTTAACATATCAGGGGCCCAGTTAAACTTTATTTTGTTTGTTTTTCAGATATTGAGTCCAGCTTTGAAGAGGCAGCTGGCAGCAGCACACAACAGACAGTGGCAGGTGATGGTGGCAGGTGATGGTGGCATGGCAGGTGATGGTGGCAGGTGGCAGAAGATGCAAGAGTCCCACGTCTTCTACTGAGAAATCCCAAGAAGTTCACACATGAGCTTTAGAACAACTCAAAACTGATTTGAAAATGTTTCAATTCTCCACAACCATGTTTCTTTGTCCCCTGACAGATCTGTAAATGTATTTTTTACACAGACATTAGGATTGATAGTTTATGGTACAATTAAGATGTCCTAACTTAATACAGTCAGGTGGTTTAATAAGGACTCTGAGTTTCTGCATGACTCACAGGATAAAAACACATTTGCTGTTCTATCAGGATACAGAAACATACATTTTGGAAGTTAACGATTATTTTGTCACCAATTTTGTTGTCCTAAATCACATGCATACATCGAAATTGTGAAAGTATGCGATGAGTTGATAAAGAAGTTACTGAATTACAGGTTACTGTAGTTTTTAAATGACCAAAGAATGTTTTTTGTTGTTGTCATCATTACAAGATTTGATCTGTGCACATCGTCTGTTTTGCACACACGTTTTGAATGTTTAATTTTTATGTTTTTCTGATATACCTCAAATTGCACTAAGAATGAAACATGTTTCAAACAAGCAATATCAATTGTTTACAAGAATTTGTTAAAATGTTTGGTCCATTAAAGAGCTCAGATGTTCACTAGTATTTGCAGTTTTTTATTGTGATAATAATTTTATACAAATGTTAACTGCATGTGAACACAAATACATGACAAGTATCTTTTTAGAAGAACTCTCCACTGTGACTTCAGCAACCCGACGGTCATCTCTACCTCCACCTGACTGAGCAAAGGTAAACATTAAATGACTTGTTGAGGAGTCAGACGAGGAGTTTGGGTATCCTTTGACGAGCCAGTCCAACATGCTCACAGGGTCACCTGAAGAGACTGACATCCTTCAATGTTCCTCACAGACTGCAAAAAAAGGACATGCCAATATTTAGTGTTCAACTTTTTATTTGTTTAAAGATATGGTTCAAACAAATTTTATTTAAAATAAAACTTTACAGCTAAGTATGTCTACTGATTACTTAGCTGTAATGGTTTAATACTAAATACAATATACAGTAGTAAATTTTAGCCTTACATTTTGGCAACATTTAACTATTTGTTTAAAGACATGGTTCAAACAAACATTTAAAAAAATAAAACTTTACAGCTAAGCATCTCTACTTTGAGATACTTCTTAGCTATAATCGTTGTAGTAAAACTAAATACAATATAGTAAATATTAGCCTTACTTTTGTCAACAGATGAGCCCTTTGATAGAGGTCTGAGTGGCGCAGGACATTGGCATCATGGCAGAGCACTGCCTGGCATCGTGACACTGATGCTCCAGAAACAGGAAAACAGAGGAAGAATAGTAATTAATAACAAATACAGACAGTATCACGCAGACAGGTAGAAAAGGAAAGGGCAAAAAAGTTTATTAGCATACAGCGTTTTTATTGTCGTACCCACAGTTATCCACGACAGCTTGGAGGACAGAGGACGTCCAGCGCTCTCATCCTGTGAATAAAAAAACTAAAAGCATGCTCTGCTTCACCTGTAGTTCAATCAGGGAGTGCAGTAAAAACTTCATCGCCGTCATTACAATCTGGCGCGGGTCCATTGACGCGTCTGTTTACTTTCGTCCCGGAAGCAACTTCTTCTTCTGTGGTTTTAACGGAAGTAACTTCTTCTTCTGTGTTTTTTTAAGGGGGAGTGTGCCACACTGCGCATGTCAGAACATCGGATCAGAATAAAAGCCTGCTGCATGTAAACACTCGTCATGAACGGATTGTGCCCATGTAAACGGTGCTATCTAATTATGCGATCAGAACACATTTCAATCCGGTCACAAAATTTTGTCCATGTAAACACAGCTAATGAGCTCATCAGTGTTCAACTGAAATGTCTTTTTCATCTGATGGTTTGTGCGTGTCATCTGAAGGCAAATACGATTTTGAGAAGAAATAGCATTGTTTTGGATGTAAAGTTTCATTTTGCAGAATTGATGAGTTTTCCCACTGTGTGTGGTTTTTCAATTAGTGTACAGTTCTGAGAACATGACGCATGCTTTCAGAAATTGTGTATAAACAGAGAAAAATTTTAATATTCTTTTGATTTGCATTTACAAAAATCTAGATGTGATGTAAAAATGCTTTTTCCCCCCCCATTTTTATCGTAACTAGCCATTAGGCATAAATTTGTTGAGTGTAATTAATCATGTATTATATTTTCAGGATGAGTTGGATGCAGTGCCGGAGGGAGCGGTGGCGTTACTGGCAGTGGTCGATGAGGAGGAGAGGCCTTCTGGAGTTCCTTTTGAAACCAACCATGTCTCGATCATCCTTGAAGATCAGGTTGTAATGTCTCTCGGATCATGGGCTGATTCACTGGTGGTTTTGTTTGGACTGATCTACGCTCTTAATTTGAGCTACCCTGCAAAGCTAAGTGGCTTTTTTGAGTTCATTCAGGTTGTCCTCTTAGATCTCAATGATGGTAGGAAGCGGCTCAAACCCAAGTTACAAGCCTTGAGAAGTGAGCTGGAGTAGTTTTATTGTTGAAGAACAGTAGTGGCTTGTGTGCCGACTGAACAGTTTTAAGTTCTGATTTGTGCCTAAACAGGAAGATGCTATGCAAATTGCAGAAATTCTAGGGTAATTGTTCTTAAGCTATTTTCATTGTTTGTTGAGTATTCACACATTGTTATACATGAAAATGGCAATGATTTGTTTTTGTTCGTCGTTGTAACAGTTTCTACAACATGACATTTTATTCAACAACTTTAATATGTAGACTGAAACTGTCAGAATTAGAAATAAAAGCAGAAATATACAAATGACTATAAAAAAAATGCACTTAAAATGCAACCATTCATTTAAAAAATAGAACTTTACCTTCATGTTTAATAATTTTATTGACCTTCAAATATTTTTTCCATGTTGGGTCCAATAAACTATACATTTTAGCACATCATTTACATGTTACCTTTTTTTAATATTTATTTGGTTTTTCTTTTATTTGTATATGCATTTGTCTTTTAAATGATTATTATACTTAAATTATTTTTATTTTCTCCCTCAAGTCTTTTTATTTCCATGTGTTGCTTTTACAGTTCTCTGTCTCCTGTTTTTACTTTGAATTATGCATTTTTGCCTATAATAAATTGGGAGGGGCTGCCTCAGTTTAAAAACTAAGGAAACAAAAAAAAAAACTGTGTGAGTGTGAGTGAGAGAGAGTGTGTGAGAAAGTAAAACAGGAGACAGAAAAATGTAAAAGCAACACATGGGGGCAAAAGAATAATTTAAAAATAAACATTGAAGACACAACTTCATGCACAAGTAAAGGCAAAATCGAAAAATATTTATAAAACCAGTAAATGTAAATTATGTGCTAAAATCTATAATTTGTTGGAACTAAGCTGGAAAAGTAAATATGGAGGGCAATTAAATTATAAAGCATGAGGTTGTTGATGGAATAGAACCTCAGTCATCAGTGTACAGTATTAAAGTTGGTGAATAAAATGTCAGAACAACATTCATTTTAGTGTCTGTTGAACAGTTTATGACACTTGATGTTGAGGGTAAAGGATTTTCTTTTGTTTACTTTTTAATGTATTATTGACTGTTCGAACAACATTCATTTTAGTGTCTGTTGAACAGTTTGACACTTGATGTTGAGGGTAAAGTAAAGGATTTTCTTTTGTTTACTTTTTATTTTGTAAATTTAATTTAATTTATTATTGACTGTTCGAACAACATTTTAATGTCTGTTGAACAGTTTATGACACTTGATGTTGAGGGTAAAGTAAAGGATTTTATTTTGTTTACTTTTTATTTTGTAAATGTAATTTAATTTATTATTGACTGTTCGAACAACATTCATTTTAATGTCTGTTGAACAGTTTATGACACTTGATGTTGAGGGTAAAGTAAAGGATTTTATTTTGTTTACTTTTTATTTTGTAAATGTAATTTAATGTATTATTGACTGTTCGAACAACATTCATTTTAGTGTCTGTTGAACAGTTTATGACACTTGATGTTGAGGGTAAAGTAAAGGATTTTATTTTGTTTACTTTTTATTTTGTAAATGTAATTTAATGTATTATTGACTGTTCGAACAACATTCATTTTAGTGTCTGTTGAACAGTTTATGACACTTCATGTTGAGGGTAAAGTAAAGGATTTTATTTTGTTTACTTTTTATTTTGTAAAACAAATTTTGAACTGTTTAACAGTGATGTTATGTTTTAAATGAGTGTTAAATAAAAGTTCTAAACTGGTATATTATGTCTGTTTCTGTTGTGTTGAGGTAACTTTAATGGTTTAAGGCAATCGGTTTCCTCAAATGAATTGAGTAGCTAGAAGTTGTGACAACTAGAATGTTATAATTTCATTATAAGAATAAAACTTAGTAACATAAGCTAAATTGGATCATCTTAAAATAACTTTTACCATCTAAGTTGGTCTGACTCAATGCAGACGAGTACAACCAACACGTTTTAAATAGGTTAAAAGTAATAATACATTTGAGTGTTGAAAACTTAATATATTTAAGTCCAGTTTACTGAATGAAACGGTCTTTTTAAATTTATTTATCCATGTTAAGATAATGAAAACATTTGAGTTACATGTACTTAAATAGATTTTTTTTTTACACTGAATTGTTTAGGTTAATAAACTTAAACCATTTAAGGCAATCGGTTTCCTCAAATCATTTGAGTTCAACTAACTTGTCAGGTTTTACGGTGCATCTGTGGCCTTTTGGGCCTCAACCTGCCTTCTCTTCAGGGTTCTGCTGACGTCCAATTACATAACCTCTCTGGAGTCAGTCAGAAAGATGGGGTGGCAGCTGGCATCACAGCCTTGATTTGGTATGGCACCCTTAAAGTCCTCCCTCCTGATCAGAAAACCAATGTTTGGTCTGGATATGACTCTTTAAACAGATGCAGGTTGATAAAAGTGTTTCTTCTAATCTGATCCCTCCTCAAAATAATCTGCCAATTTGGCAGAAATATTCAAATTTTGAAAATGAACTGCAAAATTATTGTGGGTAAAACCTAAAACTGAGATCTTAACCATACATCCTGTTCAAAACTTTATTTTTGTTTTACACTTAACAATAATCAGTGCATTATTCCATTAGATTATAAAGGTAAAGTCTTGCTCCAGTGTTTTTCTTGTTAAATCATTGTAAAGTGAATATAACACTTTGAAGTATGTTCCTGTAATTCCTTGAGTTTACTTGATGCTCAAACTAAGACTGTTTTGTCCAGATCCCCAGTGTTAATTTCCTTTTTGTTACATAGATTTTTTTTTTTTTGTTCATTTTATTTTAATTTATTTAGTTTTGGAAAAAAAATCTTAAAAAGGCAACAATGAATCAAGTAATTAAGTATTGATGTGAGTGTGTTTAACACGTGTTAAAAGCCTACTTTTGATATGTCAACAGGAGGTTGGCTTGAAACACAGCAGTGAAGCTACCTATGGAGCAGATTTGGTTGACAGGCCACAGACTAATGTCCTCTGAATGGGAGACCAAACGTTTCTCACTTAAAGAAACTGGTCCAGATGACACGATTTAACTTTTTTTGTTGTCAATCTAAGTATTACTAAGTATTGGGGGTTGAGATTTGGTAGAGGTTAGTGGTTGAATCAACTAGATGACTAGTTGATTCTAGGACATCTCACAAGTTTTTTTAATTTCTCTAGTAATTTCACTAGATCAGCGGAGGAAGGGGGATATGCCCAATAATCCGAGCGAGCTGGTGACCAGGAAAAAAGCCAGACTCGAGGAGGATTTTGTGCAACTTTTTATGCCACATTTCCAGTGACAGGAGATCAGCACACTGCTCCATTGCTGTTGAAGAGGTCAGTGATGTTTTTTCCTTTACTGCAGATTTCCACCATGGCGAACACGCTGCAGTGGTGAGCCAGCAATCAGGACAGGTTTCCCCATTTGGTAAAATTCAGCAGAAGGTATTTAACTCTTCTGGCAACCAGCACTCCCAGCAAGAGAATTTTCTTTCTTGCTGGGAATGCCATTACGTGAAAACAGGCAAGCCTTCATCCTGCTCATGTTGATGCTTTTGTTTTCTTACACGTAAACCAGGATCGAAAACCAAAAACTATAAACGAAGAGACTATTGATAGCGAGTTAATTTTATTTAATCCACTGGTGGATTGAATAAAACAAAACTAAAAACGGGGAAGGGAGGTGGCAGACTCCAGCCCCACCCAGCGCCCATCCCCTGCACGTTTCTTTTACGTTTGCAGTATAATATTAGATTTGGTTTTCCTGTGACTTCTTTGCAGTATGATAAATGGTAGGAGCATAAATACTTTGTATACGCTCCCAATGTTTTGTTGTGCTTTCATTTATTTTTTTGTAAATAATAAATGAAGTTTTTTGTGAATATAATGTAGCGTCTTGAGTTCCTATGACGTCACAGCGACTAGTCAACGTCAATTCAACTTTTATGATGTTGAAGTCGACTTTAAAAAATATGAAGCCGTACAGTCCCTAGTAGAGGTAGGGCAGCACACAATTTCCACCAGCACACTGTTTGTCAACAGCACCGGTGACAGTCAGTGTTAACTCGGGTCTCGCCCGATCCAGTATGGTTTCACTTACTCATATACAGTACAAAGTATTAGTTTTGGTAAAACATATTTTACGTCGGATGCCCTTCCTGACACAACCCTCACCCGTTTACTCAGGCTTGGGACCAGAACCAGAGACACACTGCCTTTGCTCCCTAGTGACTGGTTTTTGTTTCTGCCTCACTTAAACATTCAAATTGAATAAATAATGACATCAACAGTTAAGGTCAAGGTCAAGGTGTCTTTATTATCATTCACATCACATGTGGTACATGAGGTGGAACCAAACCATGTGCACAGGGCCCCAGTTACATCCAACAAAAATACAAATTATAAAGTAAACAGTAATAAGATCTAAGATATGATCTAAGAAATATGCTAAACTAAGAATATACTAAGCACTATAGTACAAAAAAAGAGCAGCATGAACATGAGTCTGTGTGTTGGTGTTTCCACAAACCATTCAAACATTTAAAATTTCCACCTAATAAAACCTTCCTTTAAGACTTCATTTAGAAATGTGACATTTTGTGTCCATTTATTATTTATTTATTGCAAATGTAGTTGCAGTTTCACTGTCTGGAAAACTATATTGTAATAAATGTTTTAGACATTTTTTTAGATGAAACCCTCCTTTTAGTCATTTAAAAGATTGTTGAATGATATTTTTCAAAATGTCTAAAATAAAAACATGCATGCCAGGCAGCCTTTAGGCCCAGGCCTCTCCTGCTAAACAGATTTGTCATCTCAATTAGAATTCCCAGGTTAGATAAAAACAATTTTGAATAAAACAAGCTGTTCACTGATGTCCCCCAGCTCTTAAGGATATGAACAGTGAATGTTTATAGTTTTGAAGATGAGTGTTTTTCTGGTGCAAAGTCCTGCTGGAAAATGAAACCATCTCCTTGAAGCACGTCAGCAGAAAGAAGCATGATGTCTCTCAAATGTCCTGCTAGATGCTGCGTGGACTGTGGACTTCAGAAAACCTAGTGGACCAGGACCAGCAGAGGACATGGACCCAAACCATCACTGACTGTGGAAACTTCATTCTGGACTTCAACAATGTGGATTCTGGACCTCCCTGGTCTTCCTCCACACTCTGAGACCTTAATTTACAAATGACATGAACATTTACTTTCGTGCGGAAAGTCAAAGTCAACTTTATTGTCAGAACTGCAATATGTACAGGACATACACAGGATTGAAATTGCGTTTCTCTCAGTCCCTCGGTGCAACAGTAACAGGAAAGAGGACATTGGACCATTGAGAGGCAGTCCAGTTCTTTTTATCCTCAGCAGGTAAGACACTTTAGACGTCTCTGGTTCAGGAGTGGCTGGACTTGAGGAATGAGACATTTGTAGCTCATGTCCAGGAGTTCATCAGCTGATTAGGGTAAGACACCAGACGTTTACAATATTCAACCTTTTCACAATACTGTAGTCTCATTTTCTGAGTCACTGAATTGTGGTTTTTCATTATCTCTAAGTTATAATCATCTAAATTACAAGAAACAAGTCTTGAAATATTTCATTATGTGTAATGAATCTATGTAATATATGAGTTTTACTTTATGAAGTGGGTAACAAAAAAATATTGAACTTTTAAACTTTATTCTTAAACATATGTGGAGGCCATCTTTTATTATGTTGTGGCCAACTAATTTTTGATAATGACCTCTTCTTACACCTACACTATTTTTTATAAAAAAAAAAAATAAAAAAAAAAATAATATCCATCCATCCATCCATCCATTTTCTTCCGCTTATCCGGGGTCGGGTCGCGGGGGTAGCAGCCTAAGTAGGGAGGCCCAGACTTCCCTCTCCCCAGCCACTTGGAGCAGCTCCTCTGGGGGAATCCCAAGGCGTTCCCAGGCCAGCCGAGAAACATAGTCCCTCCAGCGTATCCTGGGTCTTCCTCTGGGTCTCCTCCCGGTGGGACATGCCCGGAACACCTCACCAGGGAGGCGTCCAGGAGGCATCCTAACCAGATGCCCGAGCCACCTCAACTGGCTCCTCTCGATGTGGAGAAGCAGCGGCTCTACTCCGAGTCCCTCCCGGATGACTGAGCTTCTCACCCTATCTCTAAGGGAGAGTCCAGCCACCCTGCGGAGAAAACTCATTTCAGCCGCTTGTATCCGAGATCTTGTTCTTTCGGTCATAACCCAAAGCTCATGACCATAGATGAGGGTGGGAACGTAGATCGATCGGTAAATTGAGAGCTTTGCCTTTTGACTCAGCTCTCTCTTCACCACGACAGACCGGTACAGCGCCCGCTTCACTGCGGACGCTGCACCTATCCGCCTATCGATCTCACGCTCCAGTTTTCCCTCATTCGTGAACAAGATCCCGAGATACTTAAACTCCTCCACTTGGGGCAGGACCTCCTCCCCGACCCGGAGAGGGCACGCTACCCTTTTCCGGCTCAAGACCATGGCCTCGGATTTGGAGGAACTGATCCTCATCCCGGCCGCATCGCATTCAGCTGCAAACCGCTCCAGTGAAAGCTGTAGATCACGAGCTGATGAAGCCAATAGGACCACATCATCTGCAAAAAACAGAGAAGCGATTCTAAGGCCACCAAAACGGATCCTCTCAACACCTTGGCTGCGCCTAGAAATTCTGTCCATAAAAGTTATAAACAGAATCGGTGACAAAGGGCAACCTTGGCGGAGTCCAACTCTCACCGGAAACGAGCCTGACTTACTGCCGGCAATGCGGACCAAGCTCTGACACCGGTCGTACAGGGACCTAACAGCCCATATCAATGGGCCTGGTACCCCATACTCCCGGAGTACCCGCCACAGAACCCCCCGAGGGACGCGGTCGAATGCCTTTTCCAAGTCTACAAAGCACATGTAAACTGGTTGGGCAAACTCCCACGCACCCTCCAGGACCCTGTTGAGGGTGTAGAGCTGGTCTAGTGTTCCACGACCAGGACGAAAACCACACTGCTCCTCCTGAATCCGAGGTTCGACTATCCGACGGACCCTCCTCTCCAGAACCCCTGAATAGACCTTACCAGGGAGGCTTAAGAGTGTGATCCCTCTATAGTTGGAACACACCCTACGGTCCCCCTTTTTGAATAGGGGAACCACCACCCCAGTCTGCCAATCCAAGGGAACTGCCCCCGATGTCCACGCGATATTGCAGAGTCGCGTAAGCCAACACAACCCCACAACATCCAGAGCCCTAAGGAACTCAGGACGAATCTCATCCACCCCCGGAGCCTTGAAAAAATTTATAAAAAAATAAAATAAACACTGCAAAATATCACATCATACTGATGCTGATCTGTTTTCTTGTTGCTGTATTCATCTGTGTTCATCTGTGACCATCTGCTCATGCAGACTCATGTTCGTGCTGCTGTTTATTCCCACTATATTAAGCTTAGTGTATTACTAGTTGATGCGTTTCTTAGTTAGTTCTAGATGTTATTACTGTTTTTCTCTTTCATTTGTTGTTGGATGTAACTGGGACCTCGTGTACATAATCTCGTTTTCATCTCATGTACCACATGCGGTGCAAATGACAATAAAGACTCTCTGACTCTGACTCTGACTCTACACGCAGACACACACTAAAAAGGAAGTCACTCACTTATTTTTCAAATGATCATGCTCACAACATGGATGGACAAACAGGGTATTTCCAGTTCTCCCTCTTCGCTCTGCAATGGGGGGCGAAAAAGGTAAAGAGTTTAGAGAAACCACATTTCTTAAACAGTCTTTCTGTTTTGTTCGGATGTTCTTCTTGTTACTTTTAAATAAATAAAACTGTTTCCAGTTCCACTGCTACAGTATCTTAACCATCCTTTCTTGTACTAAAGCTTCCTGTCGCAAGATGTGAAAATTCACCAAAAACCAATCAACGGAAAACTGGTTTGTTTTCGCTCCCTTGTGTTCATATTTGATAGCAGCAGAAAGGGATTAAAATGTTTTTTTTTTGTAGTTCTGGGTTGACTTGTTCTTAAGTACGACTGCAGAGCTTCTTTCTTTCCCCACCTCTATGACGTTATCTTAAATGTTACTGCAAAGCCCTTGAGAAAAACAAAGAGTTGCCTGTAGAGACGGATAAGAGTTTCACTCATGTTTGGTTCTTGAGTTTTATTCTTACAGATTTATTTCCTCCTCCCTACCTGTGTGTGTGTGACTCGACTGTCCATATCCTGCACACAGACAGTGTTCTGTATTGTGTGTGTGCGTTTATGTTTCGAGGCAGCGGGGTGAGAAATTGTACTCTCTCTGAGGGGCTTGCCCAAATCACGAGGAATATGATTTATATCAAATTATATATTTTTTGCTCAGATATCAGGTTTCTTTCCCCTTCAGCTTCTTTTCTGTGTTGTCAGCAAGTGTGTTGCATGATGTTTGCTGTTTTTGTTCATTTCAGTCATTTATTCTGTTCTTTCTGATTTCACTGCTTTTCCACTTCACCTGAGTCCATCGCACCGAGCTGAACTCATCTCCTGCAGACGTCATGAGTGAAGACGGGTTATTACAGAATAGGCAGCTTTAAATTTTATGTTAAGCACAGTGTTGTTTAAAGGGGACCTCAGATGCATTTTCTAAAATTTTATTTTATTTCTTTGTGCTATCTAGACCCTATTCCTTCAATTTAATGCACAAAATAATTCTTAGATAATCAATTATACCCTTTTTAATTCTGCAATATTTAACTTTCGTTTTGAACGAACGGTTTCTGATAGAAGTTCTGAAGTCCACGCCCTTCAACAATCTGTTTACGCCCTCTGCACAGCCAGTATCTGTAATGTGTTGTTGTTTTAAAATTAGCTCTTTTTTTAATTATTCATTTGACTTACTGTTAGTGCTAGCTTAAGATAACTTACCGAAACCCGTCTGAGCGCGCCGCAATGTGCTGCTCCTTTTAGCATGAGACCTGCCGAATCCGATGCTAATGTTAGCTTGTTCCTCTTCCGGTTTTCGCCAGCTCCGCTCATTGCACGCGGAGACTTTGAGAGTTATCGCTGTTCCAGTCAAGACACACACACAACGTTCACTAAGTGTCTCCCGTAAATTAATCCGTAAGGAGAAGGTCCTCGCTGCTGCGAGGCTTCTGCCAGGCTGCAGCGAGGCTGTACAGTTGAAGCTCCGCTCCATCCGCCAGAAGAGGGTCCCGTTGACGCCGGGGTCTGCTCGTTTAATTTTTGCCGGCTGCGCGTTCGGAGCGATCGCAAATACACTAAAAATTGAACTAAAACATAAAAATAACAATTATACTTTATTTATAAAGCCATTTAAAAAACCACAGCTGCAACAAAGTGCTGTACACATGAAATTAATAACATATAAACAAAAGATGAGATGAAATCATGAAAAACAACAGTCATGAAGTGGGTTGAGCCTGACATGGGGTTGCTAGGTGAGGGGCTGGACTCAGGTTGGGGTGGGTTGTCCTTGCTCGCCTGTGACGTCAAAGGCGAGATTGACTTCCAGTTTATTTCAAAAACGAACCGTTTTTATCACAGTAAAATAAATCTACTTAGAGTAAATAAACCACTGGGTGCATTTTTTTGGCCTTTGGACTGTTTTTTTATGAAGTAAATACCCAAAGTTGAGTAAAAAAACATTAAAAAGTGAATTTTGAATGTGTGGTCCCCTTTAAAATGTATTGATCCATATTCTTATTGCGCACTGACTAGCAAAACTTGTTTAGCTTGTGTTTATTACCAAACTATCTCATAATGTGCTGATTAAATTTTAAAGGGGACCACACATTCAAAATTCACTTTTTAATGTTTTTTTACTCAACTTTGGGTATTTACTTCATAAAAAAACAGTCCAAAGGCCAAAAAAATGCACCCAGTGGTTTATTTACTCTAAGTAGATTTATTTTACTGTGATAAAAACGGTTCGTTTTTGAAATAAACTGGAAGTCAATCTCGCCTTTGACGTCACAGGCGAGCAAGGACAACCCACCCCAACCTGAGTCCAGCCCCTCACCTAGCAACCCCATGTCAGGCTCAACCCACTTCATGACTGTTGTTTTTCATGATTTCATCTCATCTTTTGTTTATATGTTATTAATTTCATGTGTACAGCACTTTGTTGCAGCTGTGGTTTTTTAAATGGCTTTATAAATAAAGTATAATTGTTATTTTTATGTTTTAGTTCAATTTTTAGTGTATTTGCGATCGCTCCGAACGCGCAGCCGGCAAAAATTAAACGAGCAGACCCCGGCGTCAACGGGACCCTCTTCTGGCGGATGGAGCGGAGCTTCAACTGTACAGCCTCGCTGCAGCCTGGCAGAAGCCTCGCAGCAGCGAGGACCTTCTCCTTACGGATTAATTTACGGGAGACACTTAGTGAACGTTGTGTGTGTGTCTTGACTGGAACAGCGATAACTCTCAAAGTCTCCGCGTGCAATGAGCGGAGCTGGCGAAAACCGGAAGAGGAACAAGCTAACATTAGCATCGGATTCGGCAGGTCTCATGCTAAAAGGAGCAGCACATTGCGGCGCGCTCAGACGGGTTTCGGTAAGTTATCTTAAGCTAGCACTAACAGTAAGTCAAATGAATAATTAAAAAAAGAGCTAATTTTAAAACAACAACACATTACAGATACTGGCTGTGCAGAGGGCGTAAACAGATTGTTGAAGGGCGTGGACTTCAGAACTTCTATCAGAAACCGTTCGTTCAAAACGAAAGTTAAATATTGCAGAATTAAAAAGGGTATAATTGATTATCTAAGAATTATTTTGTGCATTAAATTGAAGGAATAGGGTCTAGATAGCACAAAGAAATAACATAAAATTTTAAAAAATGCATCTGAGGTCCCCTTTAAGAAAACTTTTACAAGATAATCATTAAGTTACCAAATGCAGTGGTATAAAATCAGGTGTAAAAAAGGGGCTAAAATTGTCACGTTCCTGCTCGAACCTGCCATGTACTCCTTTAATTCATTCGGGCGGCCGTGGCGTAGTGGTAATGGCAGTCGTCCCCCGATCGGAAGGTTGGCGGTTCGAATCCCGGTTCCCCACACCATGTGTCGTTGTGTCCTTGGGCAAGACACTTAACCCCGAGTTGCTCCCGGTAGGACTGGAAAGCACCTTGCATGGTAGTCTGCCACTACCAGTGTATGAATGTGTGTAGCATTCAATGTGTGTAGCACTTTGAGATTTTCACTAATGAAAAGTGCGTTATAAATTGAATTCATTATTATTATTATTATTATTCCATAATCCAGTTCCCTGGATTGAGGTAGACTGACCCTTCAAACTAGTTCTTAATTTTGGTTTGACAAATATCTCTGTCCCCTTAAGATTATAACAACTTTGTCTTTTAACAAAATGCATTTGGATATTTAAAGGTAATGCGTTATTCTGAGCCCTATACACATAACTGATAAAATATTATAATCTACCAAATCATGGAACTTCAATAACTTCAGTTGATAAAATAATATGCTTGATGGATGACAGTAATGCTTTCTAGTAATAATTCTTACAGCTCTTTTCTGTAAAACAAAACTAGGCTTTGTAATTGTTTTACATGCCTTCCCCCAAACATCAATACAATATACAGTATTAAAGGTATTGTAACATGATGTTGGAAATTTGCATATTTGTCAGAACATATATATCTTATATCATTCAGCTCTGTTCGTTTTTTCAAAATAAATTATAAATTAATTAATATTTCATTCCAAGTTATGGTAATTTTTTCTCTGGGAGACGCCCCTAAAGATCTGCGCATTTCCGCAAAACGTCATCAGTAACGTGACAACGGGCAGAAGGCAGAGCCTTGCCCGTTTGTCTGGTGTTTTTTAACTGCTTGCCATACTCATTCATTTCCTGAAGGATCGCCTCTTTTATTTGTGTAACTTGAAAAATGCCGTCACGTTGTAGCACATTTGGGTGTTCTAATATCAGCAGTGAACAAGTGAGCCTTCACAAATTTCCAAAAGATGAGAAACTTCGACAAGAATGGACCAGACAAGGACCGGTGGGTTCCTACTAAGGAGTCGTATGTCTGCAGCGACCATTTCACTGCCGATTGTTTTCAGCACCTGGTATAAAAGAATCTTTAGGATTACCAGTAAGATTCAGAAGACTTTTAAAACCGGATGCTATTCCTACTATTTTTAAAAGAAAATCTACAGAAGAAAGTCCCACAGCTACCACGTCAAAACAACGCAGGGACCATCGGAAGACTGTCCAGGAGATGAGTAAGTCTTTGTGTAAACATAATCGGAGGTGTGTAGTGTTTTAGATTATAAACTATATATTTTACGTGAGTTCTTGTTGTTTTACTTTATACACTGTGAGTGTATAAAGCCGATTATCACAGCAGATTCTTTATGTTCGCTGCTAACAAGCTAGCCGAATCAGTAGCACACACACTTTTTTAACAATATATTTTTAAATTATGTCTGCACGATCAAGTAACATCAGTAAGTTTTTTTTATTCAGAGAGGGTTTATTAATGAGAGTTTTGGATGATTTACTGTCTTAAAATGATAGATCTCAGACGCGACCAGGACTAAGCCGAGATAGCTGCTAACAAACATTAGCCGAGATACGGGAGCAAACACTTTGCTATTTTTTTTTTTTATTATGTCTGCGCGATCAGGTAACATCTGTAATTTCTTTTTATTCGGGGAGGGTTTATTAATGAGAGTTTTGGATGATTTACTGTCTTAAAATGATAGATCTCAGACGCGACCGGGACTCTGTTAGCTCAGCCCAAGAACAAAGAAGCACAGGAAAAGCTAACCCCACATAGCTACTGTGTAAAAAATAAACCGTGTCTAAATCACTTTTCCATTGATCGAGTGTCCAATAACTGTATTTGATGAATAATAACTTCAATTGCTTTAATACATTCAAGTACTAACAATAAGTTGTTTTTGTTCGCTGTTAAAAAAAAATAGCCAAAATAACACGAGTTGCGCACACACTTTTCTAATAATGTATTTTTAAATTATGTCTGCGCGATCAAGTAACATCAGGAAGTTTATTTATTCAGGGAGGGTTTATTAATGAGAGCTTTGGATGATTTACTGTTTTAAAATGATAGATCTCAAACGCAATCGGGCATGCAACAAACTGGAGCGACCGTGGTGTAGTGGTAATGGCAGTCGACCCCTGATCGGAAGGTTGGAGGTTCGAATCCCTCATCCGCCCACCATGTGTCGTTGTGTCCCTGGGCAAGACACTTAACCCCGAGTTGCTCCCGGTAGGTCTGGATGGCGCCTTGCAAGGCAGGCTACCACTACCGGTGTATGAATGTCTGAATGAATGGGTGGATGGTTGGTATTGTAAAGCGCTTTGGGGCTCCTCACAGGGGGCTGGAAAGCGCTATATAAATAAGCTCCATTTACCATTTACCATGCTCCGCCATTATTATTTAAATGCGCGTTGGAGCGTGCCTTCCCGTTGTCACGTCACATGACGTTTTGCGGAAATGCGCAGATTTTTAGGGGCATGTCCCAGAGAAAAAACTAACATAACTTGGAATGAAATTTTAATATATTTATAATTTATTTTGCAAAAACGAACAGAGCTGAATGATATAAGATATATATGTTCTGATAAATATGCAAATTTCCTACATCATGTCACAATACCTTTAAGTGTTGAACAATGATTATGTTGTACAACAAATACAGAGCTTTATCATTAAATAAGTCTCTGACTTTGTACAGTACTGCAATAGATTTAGCTATTTTTATTCTTACAGAATTTGTGTTGTTTCCATGTCAGTTTGCCATCAATAATAACCCACAAACCGGTGTCAGAGCTTGGTCCGCATTGCCGGCAGTAAGTCAGGCTCGTTTCCAGTGAGAGTTGGACTCCGCCAAGGTTGCCCTTTGTCACCGATTCTGTTCATAACTTTTATGGACAGAATTTCTAGGCGCAGCCAAGGTGTTGAGGGGATCCGTTTTGGTGGCCTTAGAATCACTTCTCTGTTTTTTGCAGCTGATGTGGTCCTATTGGCTTCATCAGGTCGTGATCTACAGCTTTCACTGGAGCGGTTTATAAATAGCTCACCGTTTCAAGGACAGCAAGGATACACGCAGTCTGTGGCAGGGAATACAGACCATCACAAACTACAAACCACCCCCCTCCCCCCCCAGACCTGTGACAGCTCAACCTCTACGCTGAATGAACTGAATGAGTTCTTTGCTCGGTTTGAGGCAAGTAACAGCACACCTGCACATAAACTCCCCCCCTCTCCTGATGGCCAGGTGCTGGCGCTGTCCTCAGACAGCGTAAGGCGATCATTCATCAAGATTAACGCCCGGAAGGCCTCTGGTCCTGACAACATACCTGGTCGTGTGCTGAAGGACTGTGCAGGGGAACTCGCAGCGGTCTTCACGGACATCTTTAACATCTCACTGAGCCAGGCCATCGTCCCCACCTGTTTCAAAGCCACCACCATCATCCCTGTCCCAAAGAAGGCAACGCCCGCATGCCTCAATGACTATCGCCCAGTAGCACTCACCCCCATCCTGATGAAGTGCTTTGAACGGCTAGTCATGAAAAGCATCACATCTGTCCTCCCTGCCTCCCTGGATCCCTTCCAATTTGCATACCGACCTAATCGCTCAACCGACGATGCCATCTCCTCTGCCCTCCACACAGCTCTCACACATCTGGACACGAAGGACTCTTATGTTAGAATGCTGTTCATCGACTTCAGCTCGGCATTCAACACCATCATCCCCCAACAGCTCATCCATAAACTGGACAGTCTGGGGCTGAACACCTCAATGTGTAACTGGCTGCTAGACTTCCTGACCGGGAGACCACAGACAGTACGGATCGGGAGTAACACATCTAGCACCATCACATTGAACACAGGGGCCCCACAAGGATGTGTGCTGAGCCCCCTTCTATTCACCCTGCTAACACACGACTGCACACCATCGTACAGCTCCAACCACTTCATCAAGTTTGCGGACGACACAACAGTGGTGGGTCTCATCAGCAACAACGATGAGACGGACTACAGGAACGAGGTGAGCCGCTTGGCCTTGTGGTGCGGACACAACAATCTCACTCTCAACGTGGAGAAGACAAAGGAGATTGTCGTGGACTTCAGGAAGAGGGATGCACAACATGCCCCTCTGACCATCAACAGCACCGCAGTGGAGAGAGTGGACAGCACCAAGTTCCTGGGAGTGCACGTCTCAAAGGACCTGTCCTGGAGCAGGAACACTGCAGCACTGGCCAAGAAGGCTCACCAGCGCCTCTACTTTCTCCGCAAGCTGAAAAGGGCTGGAGCTTCAACCCCCATCATGTGCACCTTCTACAGGGGTGCCATAGAAAGTGTCCGGACCAGCTGCATCACAGTGTGGTTTGGTGCATGCACTGCATCATGCCGCAAGAGCCTCCAGCGTATCCACGCCCGGATTTTCGCAGGGGCTACCCTGGGCTGGAGCCCCTGGCCCCGGGATTTTAGGGACCCCCAGAGCCTCCGGCCCTGCCCTCTAAGTTTTTTTTGTCTCAAACACGTTGTCTCACACAGGAGAAAACTGTTCTTGTCAGGTTTCATGTAAAACTGGATGATTTTATCTATACGCATCAGCGCGGCTGGTCCCCTCCCGCTGCCGGCGGGGAGGGGGGGGTGCGCGCAGCCGGTCCGCTGCCGGCGGGGGAGGGGGGTGGGGTGCGTGGCTGCGGCCGGTCCCCCACCCGCCGCTGGTGATAAGGAAGAGAAAGCGGAGGTGGAGGTTGCAGGAAAGAAAAGTGAGAGGAGCTGGTGTAGAGGGAGCAGCCATACAGGGGCGGCTAGAGGAGATGGAGCTGGGGGCCCCAACCAGAAACGAGGGAAGAGAAAAAATGTTGAAGTGGCTGCACGGGCCAGCAAAATGTGTGCAGAGATGAGGGAGTGGACAGTGACAGTGAGGCTGGTGCTCTGAGTTCAGTGAAGCCTCTGTGTCACAGGCTGACTGAGCCTTGTTATCCTGTGGAAACTTTACTGTCTTCCCTCAAACAGGCAAAAGGACTGAGAGGAGTTAAAGTTGAAAGTCTTTCCAAACCTGAGAACTTATGACTCAGCCAGACATTACATAAGGCACAAAACAGAATCTGGGTTCACTGACCAAGAAATTTTCAGATTAAAGAAAATAATGAGCAAAGTCAGAAAACAATTCTGAACAAATGATGAACACCAGCATTTTAATTTTTCTTATACTCTTTTTGTACCCACTTTTAAACATCTCACTCAACATGGATTAAAATAGCATCTTTAAAAATCAACGGAGCTAGAGAGGCTGTGAAGCGCGCACTGGTTTACCAAACCATTAAGTATAAAAGCATTGACGTTCTGCTTTTACAAGAGACACATGATGCATCAAATGAGACAGTGGCGCAGGGAAGTTTGTGTTGAAGTCCTGGCAACAATAGCTATTCAGTGATTTTATTTTGTGATGCAAGCATTATATTCTAGTTTCAAACCCTAACATGTGGTTTTGTATTTAACCAGTTCAGGGTTGTTTGTAGTTTGTGACAACTGGCATATTAAAGTTGTGAGTTGTGAAAACTTACTATTCAGTCATTTTCTGCTCATCAAAGCAAAACTAACAAACAAACATACTGATATATATATATATATATATATATATATATATATATATATATATATATATATATATATATATATATATATATATATATTATATATATATATATATATATATATATATATAAACTATATAAACACAAACTCATTCTCAAAAGTTTCTGATTATTCTATAAACTGGACAAAATCTACAGTTCTTCCAATAAATTGCGTGTTTAATAATTCTCTTAATGAAAGACTGCAATCAGGTAACATTAAATATTTAGGTGTTAATATCTCTCCTAAATTAGAGGATTTAATAAAATTAAATCATATCCCATTATTAAAGAAAATTGAAGACGATCTTACTAGATGGAGATCTCTACCCATATCACTTATGGGAAGAGTTGCCTCAGTAAAAATGATGGTGCTGCCGAGAATAAATTATTTATTCTCAATGATTCCAAATAAACCT
>JBBPBX010005787.1:45447-60817 GCA_038048925.1 Garcialebias charrua | reverse complement strand
CACCACACACACACACACACACACTGTAGCTTTCTGCTATCCTCCTCTTTCATGCTTTCTGTCTCTGGCATGCACAGCCACAGAAGCAACTTTTCAGTGGTGTCACTGCAGTGGTACCTGCACCAGCAAGTGCAAGTGTGTGTGTGTGTGTGTGCGTGTGTGTGTGTGTGTGTGTGCACATGTGAGCTGGTGCATCTGTGTGTGGACAGGACGTGACAAGGCGCTGAAGCCTTACGAGGGCATGAAGAGCACACGGCATGGCATGGCAGACGTTTTCAGCTGAACACCACTTTCTTTCTGCTCTCTCTCTGCTCTCGTGTGGACAGGACGTGACAAGGCGCTGAAGCCTTACGAGGGCATGAAGAGCACACGGCATGGCATGGCAGACGTTTTCAGCTGAACACCACTTTCTTTCTGCTCTCTCTCTGCTCTCTCTCTCTCTGCTCTCTCTCTGCTCTGCAGTCTGTGTGCAGAGGCCTTTCTGTTCCTTCACTGAGGACAGCAATGGCTAAACACACACCTCTTTCTTTCTATTACCAGCTTTGTCAGCTGGTGAGATGCATTGTGGTTGTTTCATGAATCCCATTCAGCTTTGGTATTGCTTCTGAGTCACATCCATCTTCGGTTTGACATTTGTAATGACATTCAGCAAAACTTACTCCTTCTAAAAGTCACATGGTGCTTTGAGTTATTAGGCTGACTGAAAATGTTATGTTAGAGGCTACATAAGTCTTCATCATGTTCAAGTACTCTTCTTACAAATGTTCTTTGGTTAAAGCTACACCAGGAGAGTGCAGGGAGGGGACTTGTTGTTTAGGAAAGAAACTGCTCCTCTGGGGCCTCATGTATGAATGTTTAGCTTTCGTATGAAAAGTCGGTACCGGTATATAGAAATTTTTCAAAAACTGCAGGTGCACAAAAACAATTAGAATTATGTACTGTAACTATGTGCACACATAATTCTGCACACTTTTTTTCATGCATAACAACTTACATGGAATAGAGTACAGCTGCACTGGCAGTGATAAATAGAAAAATAAGCCTTCTCACAATATGTGAAATAAATGTAGGGGTGACACAATGGTGCAGTAGATAGAGCTACCTCTCGGCAAGCAGGTTTCCAGTTCAAATCCTGGTCAGGGGCTATTCTTGGTGAAGTTTGCATGTTCTCCCCGTGCATGTGTGGGTTTTCTCCAGGTACTCCAGTTTCCTCCCACAGACCAAAAACATCCATGCTAGACTGATTGGTAACTCTAAATTGTCTAGGTGTGAGTGAGGGAGTGAATGGATGTTTATCTTGTTTGTCTCTATGTGTCTCTGTGATGGACTGGAGACATGTCTAGGATGTCCCCCGCCTCTAAGTGACTGCTGGACATGGACATCAGTGACCCCTGCGACCCAGAAAGGAATAAGCAGGTAAAGATACAATATGTATGGATGGATTATCTGTCATTCTCTTGTTACCTTTTCTGTTTTTTCATTATACTTTTTGTTGTTGTTGTAGATTTACAGGTGCTGGTCATAAAATCAGAATTTCATGAAAAAGTTGATTTATTTCAGTAATTCCATTCAAGAAGTGAAACTTGTATATTATATTAATTCATTACACACAGACCGATATATATATATATAAAATGGTTATTTTTTTATGTTGATGATTATAACTGACAATTAATGAAAACCCCAAATTCAGTATCTCAGAAAATTTAAACATTACTTAAGACCAATTAAACAAGGATTTTTAGAAATGTTGGCCAACTGAAAAGTATGAAGATGAAAAGTATGAGCATGTACAGCATGAGTACTTAGTTGTGGCTCCTTTTTGCCTGGATTACTGCAGCAATGCGATGTGGCATGGAGTCGATCAGTTGTGGCACTGCTCAGGTGTTATGAGAGCTCAGGTTGCTCTGATAGTGGCCTTAAGCTCTTCTGAATTGTTGAGTCTGGTGTATCACATCTTCCTCTTCACAATATTCCATAGATTTTCTATGGGGTTAAGGTCAGGTGAGTTTGCTGGTCAATTAAGAACAGGAATATCATGGTCATTAAACCAGGTACTGGTAACTTTGGCACTGTGTGCAGGTACCAAGTCCTGTTGGAAAATGAAATCTGCATCTCCATTAAGTTGTTCAGCAGCAGGAAGCATGGAGTGCTCTAAAACTTCCTGGTAGATGAATGCATTGACCTTGGACCTCAGAAAACACAGTGGACCAACACCAACAGATGACATGGCAACCCAAACCATCACTGACTATGGAAACTTGACACTGGACCTCAAGCAACAAGGATTCTGTGCTTCTCCTCTCTTCCTCCAGAGTCTGGGATCTTGATTTCCAAAGGAAATGCAAAATTTATTTTAATCAGAGAACATAACTTTGGACCACTAGGCAGTAGTCCAGCCCAGGGGGGCCGCCAGGAATATTGGGCCCCATGAAAAAAAAATCCAATTGGGCCCCCCTGCAATAAGTATTTCAGTTTTGTTGTGTAATGGTAGAAAGCGCAAGAGAGAGAGGAAAATCCCCAGAGACTCTGCCATACATGTCAAATTGTCCATAATTTTAATGGATTTTCCCTAATTTTGCAGGTATACAGGTGTAGAAAGCAACCTCACAGATTTTTTTCAGTTTTACAAATTTTCTTTAAAAAAAACTCAGTTTCAAATGTAAAACAACCCAATAAAGTTAAATGAACACATTCTTCAACTCCAAACCCAGTCTGTCTTTATATGTCATTGTTAATATTATTGTCTAATGAAGTGATATGTGCATATTTTGTGATGATAGTGCTCCAATCGTTCTACAAATTGTTCTGCCGTTAGAAATAAGTTCTCTCCCCGACCTCCTTTCTGCCTGGTTTGTGCTGTATCTCCCCCGCAGACAGCCCCCCACCCCCAATACACAGTTGTTGGTGAAAATTACAATTACGGATTTGTGACAGTCACTATACAGGTAAATGTCCCAAGGGGTTGCCATGTATGCTCTGCAGTTACCTTACATGTCATTGAACAGTGTTGCTCACCTTTTTCACAGGGACAGGGAGTAGGAGTTCCACTGCTATTGGGAGTTTGGGCTGCTGCTGATTCTGACTCATCTGTTGTTAAGTGTGGTGAATAGTACAGGGATAAGTTATATGTATATATGAATATCTTGGTAAACATTTTCTTTCATTGATTAAATGCTGGTGAAATATGTTGTTACATTTGTGCCACCAGCTTGAGTAACACTGATTTAACAGCAGATATCAATATAAATGAACAATAATTTGAAGCATGTGCATTCAAATCACACACACGCTTGCTCATCTCCCTCTGCTTGCTCGTGGCTCTGTCTCTGCATGTTCAACCCAAGTTACATGTAAATGAAGCACATCAACAGCCAATCACAGCCAGGTTGTTTTCATTCAATCAAAGCATGTCTTGCAAATCAAAGTACTGAACCAAGAGACGGAAGTGACAAAATCTTAGATATATTAAATCAACAAAATATAAAATAAAACTTAAACATTTGTAGCCCAAGAATATTTAGTTAAGCATACAAATATGCTTATTGTCAATGTGCATTTTAGGTAACATTTCTAAATTATATTACTTGTTGGTTTTGGTATTATTTGTAGATATTCAAATTCTACTAAGCAATACACCAAAATGTCTGTAAAGAAGGCGGGACTATCTAGTAAATTAATTTGAATATCTACAAATAGAATCAAACCCAACAAATAATACATGTTTATGTTTATTAAATTTGTTCATTTTTTTTTTACAAAAGAAACAATACAAGACAATCCCATAAATGATAATGTACAAAATGTAAAAAAATGAAAGGTAGCAGAAAGAAGAATAAATCTTATTATATCTGCCCCTATTTTCGAACAATCAGATTAAACAATAATAATCTTCAACCAACAGTACAAAATGACTAACTCTTTCTAATTTTCTAACTAATACAATACACATTAAGCTATTTCATATATATTTTTAACACATTCGTTTTGATCATTTTCTTAAATGTAAACATTGACATTGACATCTTAATGTAATTAAGAAATATTGCCTATAATAATAATAATAATAAAAGTTAAACTTTTCTTGTTTTTCTACCTGGAATACTGCATGGCATTACCTAAAACACAATGACAGTAAGCATATTTGGATGCTTAACTAAATATTCTAATCTGGTCTACAAAATAAAAACATGTGCATCTTATAATCTTTTGTTGAGTTAATAAATCTAAGATTTTGTCACTTCCGCCTCTTGGTTCAGTAATTTTAATGAAAAAGACCTGTCTGTGGTTGGATGGTGACGTGTGGATTGGGTTGCGAGCTCAGAGCCGCGATGACAGACGACAGACAGAGAAGAGAGGGAGGGAGCAAAAAAAAAAAAACGAGGACATCTCTACCCACCTCTCTTGGGGAAAAACTGTTACAAATCGAGACCCTTTCCTTTGTCTGTCTTCCTTTTCTTATTTCTCTTTCCTATTTTGACAGCCTGATTTTACGATTTTTCTGGGCAGCATGTCTGTTGTTACTCTGTCATCCTCTGAGTCTTACTGCAAAGTACCACACAGCAGCGTCAAGTGAGCTCAGAGGCTCTGAGTGAGCCAGAGCCCAAAGCAGCTAGGAACATACCATTTCATGCAGATACAGAGGGGTGTTTGTTAAATATCACGATGTTTGCTTTTTGGTCTGGGAGAGATAATATTTAAGTTTTACTGTTAAAACAAGTAAAAACAAAGCTACTACCATTAATGTATTATTATCAGGGGCCCACCACACCATGAAAAAAATAAAAATAAAAAAAGGCCAATCTGGAGGGCCCCTGTTTGTCAAGGGCCCCTGGAATCGTACCAACTTTTACCCCCCATACGGCGCCCCTGGTCCAGCCCTTTTTGTCTCGAGACACTTCTGACGCTGTCTCTTGTGTCAAGAGTGGCTTGACACAAGGAATGCAACAGCTGAAACCCATGTCTTGCATACATCTGTGCATGGTGGTTCTTGAAGCATTGACTCCAGGCCCCGGCAGAGCTCTGTATTGGGCCGCTCGACGCACGCGTGCTGCGCGCAGGCAGTTCACAGCATAGCTCTGCGTGAAGCTCCAACGTTTTTGCTCCAAATACTTGACGTCATTTGAGCAGAAGAAGGGCGGAGCGTTTACCTACGGGACAAATTGAGGTCGCTGATTGGTCATTTGCTGACACGCCTACTGAATTGATTGACAGGTCGTGTGGGGGGAAAAAGGCACGGGCTGCGCAGCGGTTTTCTGTGTTTATATGTTAATAAAAAGTTCTAAAAAATAAAATAAAAACAGGGAGCGCTGGTCTAGCACACCAGAACACCAGGAAATATTTAGAACCTCCCACAGCCACGTTGGACATGAGTTTAGTTCGCTCATGACAAATTCATTCATTTCCTCCTCATCGGAGGAGGAAGCGATCACTTGACTTTTGGCAAAAAAACAAAAGAAAAGTCCAGATCAGGGATGAAGAAGGGGAATTTAATACATTTGTGTCACATGCAAAACAGTCCGCCGCTGGGCAGTTTATTGTGAGACAACGCGCGGGCGTAAAATTTGAGCTTGGCGCGTTCACACCCGTGTTCAAAGGCTTGTGCCACGGCATTTGCACGGCGTTGAGCGGCGTTCGGCCCAACGCAGAGCTATGCCAGGGGCTTCCAGGTGAAGTCCACTCTTTATGAATCTCCCCCACATTTTGGAATGGGTTTTGTTTCACAATCCTCTCCAGGGTGCATTTATCCCCACCTTGTACACTTTTTTTAAACCACATCTTTACCTTCCCTCTCTATTAATGTGCTTGGACACAGAGCTATGTGAACAGCCAGCCTCTTTAGCAATGACCTTTTGTGTCTTATCCTCTTTGTGCAAGGTGTCCATGGTCGTCTTTTGGACAACTGTCAAGTCAGCAGTCTTCCCCATGATTGTGTAGCCTACAGAAGTAAACTGAGAGACCATTTAAAGGCCTTTGCAGGTGTTTTGAGTTAATTAACTGATTAGACTGTGGCACCAGGTGTCTTCAATATTGAACCTTTTCACAATATTCTAATGTTCTGAGATACTGAATTTGGGGGTTTCATTAGTTGTCAGTTATAATTATCAACATTAAAAGAAATAAATATTTGAAATATATCAGTGTGTGTGTAATGAATGAATATAATATGCAAGTTCCACTTTTTGAATACAAATACTGAAATAAATCAACTTTTTCATTATATTTTAATTTTATGACCAGCACCTACAGTATATGTGTTTAGCTCCCGTCACTGATAGTAGCACAATAATGATTTTGGCTTTATCTGAATGTCTTTGTTTATCTGTACCATTAGCAAAATATCTCATTAACAACTGGATGACTTTTTCGTGAAAATCTCAAAATAGTTATTTAAAGACTATCTGCAACTGATTAACTTTTGTCAATCCCACTCAGTATGGCTGCTACTGCTAGGTGACCTTAGCAAACACACAAATGGTTCTCCATCCATCCATCCATCCATCCATCTTCTTCCGCTTATCCGGGGTCGGGTCGCGGGGTAGCAGCCTAAGTAGGGAGGCCCAGACTTCCCTCTCCCCAGCCACTTGGAGCAGCTCCTCCGGGGGAATCCCAAGGCGTTCCCAGGCCAGCCGAGAAACATAGTCCCTCCAGCGCGTCCTGGGTCTTCCTCTGGGTCTCCTCCCGGTGGGACATGCCCGGAACACCTCACCAGGGAGGCGTCCAGGAGGCATCCTAACCAGATGCCCGAGCCACCTCAACTGGCTCCTCTCGATGTGGAGAAGCAGCGGCTCTACTCCGAGTCCCTCCCGGATGACTGAGCTTCTCACCCTATCTCTAAGGGAGAGTCCAGCCACCCTGCGGAGAAAACTCATTTCAGCCGCTTGTATCCGAGATCTTGTTCTTTCGGTCATAACCCAAAGCTCATGACCATAGATGAGGGTGGGAACGTAGATCGATCGGTAAATTGAGAGCTTTGCCTTTTGACTCAGCTCTCTCTTCACCACGACAGACCGGTACAGCGCCCGCTTCACTGCGGACGCTGCACCTATCCGCCTATCGATCTCACGCTCCAGTTTTCCCTCATTCGTGAACAAGATCCCGAGATACTTAAACTCCTCCACTTGGGGCAGGACCTCCTCCCCGACCCGGAGAGGGCATGCTACCCTTTTCCGGCTCAAGACCATGGCCTCGGATTTGGAGGAACTGATCCTCATCCCGGCCGCATCACACTCGGCTGCAAACCGCTCCAGTGAAAGTTGTAAATCACGAACTGATGAAGCCAGTAGGACCACATCATCTGCAAAAAACAGAGAAGCGATTCTAAGGTCACCAAAACAAACAATGGTTCTAATTGTCTTAATTCCTACGTCTTCCATCATGCATTGTTGTAATCTTCCCTGACCCTTGCATGCAGGAAAAGTGCCACAGCATTTGTTATTTAACCACCTTGTTTTTCAAGCACTTCATCATGAATCTCTTCATCTCTACAAGGATCTGCTGGATCTCACCGCAGTGTTTTCCCTCGCTGTGCTCTCTGGTGGATTCTGATGAAGTCGAGGCAGAATTGATTCAAAGCTCAAACCCATGCTCTGGGGAGGGTTTTGGTTTCAGGAGCAATGGAGCGACACTGAGAGATGGGATGAGAACTGAAGAGGTCACTGGGGAGGTGGAGCATTTTATCCATTCCTGGTTGTTAAACAGACATTTTTATTGGATTAGCCACAAGATGGCGCTAAACAAAGCATCAAGCTGAGCAGCTGACAGGCTCAGGTGGAAAAAAACTTCTCTGGAAGTCCAGTTTTCACAAAGAGAACATGAACTGAGCTCTTGAGTTGTGCTGCTTTATGTCCTGAATGAACCTGATCTCATGTTCAATGCATTCATTGCCTCCATACAAATTTGTTAAATAACTACCGTGTGTTGGTGTACACAACACACGGTACGAAGAACATCATTCTTTGCTCCAATGCAGCGGACCTTTTTCATTCATTCAACCTTTATTTATACAGAATATCCTCGTTGAGCCACGGGGACTCATTTACAAGAGGGACCTGTCTCACTCACACCCAGGGTCAATTTAGAGTTACCAATCAACCTAACATGCATGTTTTTGGACTGTGGGAGGAAACCGGAGTACCCGGAGAAAACCCACGCATGCACGGAGAGAACATGCAAACTCCACCCAGAAAGGCCCCCGGACCGGGATTTGAACCTTGGACCTTCTCGCTGAGAGGCAGCAGCTCTACCAGTTGTGCCACCGTGCTGCCCATAAAACCTCAACCTTTTCTGCATCATTGACTGGTTTTAACCAAGGCTACTTTCTTATGGACTAGTAGGGATGTTTGTCTTTATTTGTTTTGCTAGGGTTAGCATCTACAAAAAACTTGGCCTTCTTAAAAAGACCAAGTATCCCCTGCAGTGTTTCATACCAGCAATTTAAATAAAGTCATCTTGTGCTGAGGAGAGACAGAGTTGGACTTGTTTTAGTCAAACTTTGTAATTATTACAACATTGTAGGACCTCATGAGATGTGATAATCCTGAGAGTATGTCTCGAGGATGACTCTCAGCTACTACCACACCAAGTCTGTCTGAGTTATAGTTGTTTTTGCGTCCGCTAAAGTAGCTTAGCTGAGGTGACCATCTTGAATTGGGCTGACTTCAAAAGTTAACCAGTTGTAGATGTACATCCATCCATTGTCTTTTTACCTGATTCTTCCATTCTGGCTAATGGGGGGGTCACTGTTGCCCATGTCCAGGAGTCACTGTATGAGAGCCAGGGGACACCCTGGACAGGTCTCCAGTCCATCACAGGGACACATAGAGACAAATGAAACAAACAACCATTCACTCTGTCACTCACACCTAGAGACAATTTAGAGTTGCCAATCAGCCTAACATGCATGTTTTTGATCTGTGGGAGGAAACCCACACATGCACGGTGAGAACATGCAAACTCCACCCAGAAATGTCCTTGTCCAGGATTTGAACCGGCAACCTTCTCACTTGAGAAGCAGCAGCTCTACCAACTGCACCACCGTGCTGCCCTATTATCCAAAAATCACATTCCTAATGTTTTATTATTGTAAATCAGTAGTTTGTGCAATATTTTACTAACATTTCAGACATATGACACACAGAGATATCCATCCATCCATCCATCCATTTTCTTCCGCTTATCCGGGGTCGGGTCGCGGGGGTAGCAGCCTAAGTAGGGAGGCCCAGACTTCCCTCTCCCCAGCCACTTGGAGCAGCTCCTCTGGGGGAATCCCAAGGCGTTCCCAGGCCAGCCGAGAAACATAGTCCCTCCAGCGTATCCTGGGTCTTCCTCTGGGTCTCCTCCCGGTGGGACATGCCCGGAACACCTCACCAGGGAGGCGTCCAGGAGGCATCCTAACCAGATGCCCGAGCCACCTCAACTGGCTCCTCTCGATGTGGAGAAGCAGCGGCTCTACTCCGAGTCCCTCCCGGATGACTGAGCTTCTCACCCTATCTCTAAGGGAGAGTCCAGCCACCCTGCGGAGAAAACTCATTTCAGCCGCTTGTATCCGAGATCTTGATCACACAGAGATAAATGATATTAAATCCGGTGCAGAGAACAGGGGTCAATAGACCTTTTACCAGTTGACGTCATCACGCAAAGCTCGCCTGAAACGAGCGTTCTGATTGGACGGCAAAATTCCGCGGCAAATCAAAAACGGAAGTTGGGGCTAGAAGGAAGGAGCCGAGGAGCTTCGTAATGATAGTGAGTTGTAATTTAGAAGCTTGTTTTCTTAAAATAGTGAACAACCACTGGTCAAAATGCCTGAACATTGTGCCGCGGATACGAGAGGAGGTGATTGTGTGCGCTGATGGAAAATGGGGAAATCCTTCAGGCTTTTTGCGAATGTCCAGCAGGGTGAGTCGTTGTGTGTCGTTGTCAACAACCTTTATATCCAAGCGTCAGAAATAAATGTTTTAAATTTCTCACGCCAATACTTCTGATATTTAGACTGATTTGGTTATTGTTACAGGTTTAACATCTTCTGTTAGCTGCTATAACTAGCGCCATGTCTTCATAAGAGCCGTCAGTATTAGCACAGTATGTAAACAAAAACATGACGTTTGAGTCAGTCACACAAATGTTCGTAGCGTCCTTATTTCTTATTTGATTTCTGTAAACTATGTCTTAAATACAACCTGAGACAATTGGTGATGTTGTGATGTGAAAAATAAGAACTATCCCAAGAGATACATTTATTAGCTTTCCTGGGAAAATTTAATTATCTTTGATAACGTATTTACTATTGCACTTTTGACACGCTGTTTATACAGCTTACACTTTATTAGACGTAAAATGTGTGAAAATCTTAAATATATTACAAACAATATATTTTGCATGTGAATTCCATAATGACACACACAATATGGTTGTATATTGTGTTTGTGATTGTTTTTGCAGACAAGGAGGTGGCTGCAACCATGTTGGAAATACATTCTAAACCAACCTGCTCCCAGTTGCCTTGTACATGGAAGGAACCAGCCCCAAAACTAACTGCACCTGCTACTTGGATGAGCTGCAAGTTTTAAAGTGAGTTTAATCAGTGTTCCTGAAGAAATTTCATTTTACGCTTATAACACAAATACCCAGAAAGGTGACTTTCAGTCAAACTTCACCTACAACTGGAATAATACAATATCACTTATTTTGTCTTATTCCAGTCAAAAAACTATTCAACATTGTACAATTGTAGTTTATTGTATTGTGTTAATTATTGTTGTTTTCTAGTGGCACTAGATAAGAAATAAATGCAATGACATATGTACGGTTTTAAATGTTTTCTACAATTGTAAGATCTGGAATAGTTTTTGGAAATTTTTTTAAAAACACTTCTACAAACAGATTTGCTAATATGTGTTTGATATCAACCACATTTTTCATGTTGGTGTCATTTAAGTTATGACATTGGCGTCGAGAAGTTTTCCAGGAGAACGCTGAACAGCCTGCCTTTTGACCCACGACATCCTGATGACCGGAATGAGCCCATCACTGCTGGTCTTCACAAGGACATTTTGAGCGTGGAGCCATTGTTGACCTATTGCAGGTGAAGTAGTAAACATTAAAAACCACTAACGCTTATCTGTATTTTTCTTTAATTCCTTTATTTTGTCTAGATTTTAAAACTTCATGTTTTTTTCTTTTGAGGTATGCTCAAAGCCCCTGGCTGCGGTTTCTCGATCCAGACCCTCCGGCAGATTAAGTAGCTGACGACCGCGCCCCTGTCCAGTCTCCACGCCATCAGAGAGACCTGCCAGAAGTTCAAAACATCTTTAAATGTCTCACAAGCAGAATCAGATTTAATTGAGGCAGATACACGCAAACAGTCATGCAGTGAAGAATGGTTCACTGCACACACATTATTTATATAAGTCACAAACAGAAACAACACATACCAGAAGATGTGTTTGTGTTTGTCATTTCACTTGTTAAAGGACAGCAGCCTAGGACAGAAAGTAACCTGCTAATATATTTTTTTAATGATGCCTTCTCTGACAACTTGGAGACTTTAGACAGTTTAATGTTTATGGGGTTTTGTTGCTAAGTCATTGGATGACCAGAGAGCTGAACTATAAACTAGAGAACAGATCTGACAACAGCAGAGTCACAAAGAGGATTTTCTTTCGGCCTGGTTAGGTCACCATGATAAGAGAGACTGACCTGTTTTTGTTGTAAACGCTCTTTCTTTATCTAGTGAGATTCAAAATCCTAAAATGTGACTAAAACAGCATTTGTATATTAACAGATTAAAAAATTTAACTAAACAAAAGTTCCACTTCACTAAAAGTCAAATTAGAGCACAGTTGCTTTATATTTAAAGGTTGGTGTGTTCATTTCTAAATTTAATGTACTACAATCAATGTCTGTTTTGGGATGTGTGGACTATTTCAGTAATCAATTACTGTAATAAACATGGATTTGAATACAGTATATAAATTTGGTCTAATTGGGGAGGGAATGACTGAGCCAGCTGAGGAGTGCTGTGAGTTTTCATTGGATTAGCGTGATGTCCTTCAAAAACTTCAACCAATGTGATGTCACGGTTGACAGAATTTATTTAAAATAAATATATTTGGATCATGACAGGCCTGACAGGTCCATAAATGCGTGTCGGCCCAGCGGGCAAGCAAATCTTTGTGCCCCGCCGGGCCAGTTACACGCTACCGGAAACACCTGTACTTACAAATATATTTTTACTTTATTGCACTTAGTGCTACAAAAGGCCACAACACTCCTTGTACAATACATACCTCTTCCTCAGTGAACTGCTTGTGTCCTGGATGCAGAAAGGTGGGCAGGTTCAGACTAGCTCCCCTTTTTCCACCTCTGACGACATCAAACCCTTTGTCAGCAAGGAGATGGTGGCCAGTTGCTGCTGTAAAACAAAGTATTAATTCATATTTGACAATAAACAAAACAGTCTTGTGTATAGTTAAACTGTATGCTTATACACATTGATGACAGGGTTGCTTTTTTTTTCTGTGACAGCATGTCACCGATGCTCCCAGCAAAACTGTGCGAATAACTTACAGAAACAGAGAAATGGCAGAAATGTTTTCAAAGATTCAGTGCTGTCAGACCTCAAATAATGTTAATAAAACATGTTTGTATTGTGGAAACTACTACTGTATATTTTTTCAACGCAGAAAGAGTTCAAATGATAACGGGCTAACAATGCAGTGGTCTGTTCATTTTTATAGAGCTGCTCAGTGTTTGATGACATTTTCCTCCCTGTTATTTCTTCAGGGGGGTTGAAGGAAGAATCTCCTTGCATGTCGCAGGTTGAAACTTCAACACAGGCAGTGGACTGAGGTACAGCCAGGTCTAGTAGAGCTAGCTGCTAGCTTATCAACTGTCCAGTAGCATTCTGCTGCGGGAGGTTGTTCTGTTTTGTCTGTTTCCCATATCCAAGATGTAATGTAGGAACGTAATCCACGGAGTTTAGCCATGCCAGATAAAAAAATGCCGATTACACACTTTGCTGTTTTGTGTCGGGGTGAAGTCCTGCCGGCGAAGCGCTTGAAGCCACATCTTCCTTCTTTTAGTCGCTTTACTCGACTTTCCTAGAGGGACGTTGTAAAACGAACAAGTCTCACCTTTTTCTTTTACTCGTTTACGTTGCCTGGAACAATTATAAACACAACAGAAGTCCTTTTTCCCTATCGCAAACGTTGGCAGTAAGGAAAACACTAGAGTAGTATTGACGCGTTACCCCCAGCTTCCGGAAAGTTCTGGAAAAATGCAAGTGCGCATGCGCGATGACGTCAACTGGTAAAAGGTCTATTGGTCATTTCTTACTACAGATGTCCTGCAGGCTATTCATATAGCCTGCAGGACAATGTTAATGTTGTTTGCTCAACATTATAGCAAAAGTGTGTTTCAGTCTAACTTTTCCTTAATAAATGAACTATGACCGTCAAATCAGCTGCATTTCAAAAGCCAATACGTGGAAGCTGGAGTGTGCAGAGGGATGACTCACTGTGCATTTCTTTTAAATTTAACAAGATAACCACCTAAATACAATTATTGATTTGTAGGCATGTAACGAGATCTCGTTGTACGAGATCTCGCGATATTAAACTCCGGCGATATCTCTCGTTGAGAGGTAACGTTGTCTCGCGAGACGCTAATGCTAGCGCTAGCAGAGCCCCTAGCAAGTCAGCGTCACGGACAGCATGGCTTCGCCGGATGAAGTTGCTATAGAAGACGCCCCAACTACTGATGGAGGGTCCCGGTGCCGCAGACGCCTCTACATTGATGGAGGGTCCCGGCGCTGCCGACGCTGCCCCGGATGTAAAGACACACGCGTAAACACCGGTGTGACCGGTGTTGCCAGATAGAGTCCCACCCACCCAAAGCACTCTTTACCCGCAAAAGTCAGAAGGAAAATCGCGGTGAACCGCCCAATCTGGCAACACTGGTGAGTGACGGCTGCAGATTCGAGAGGGTACTTGGCAGATTCAGTGCTGATGCGGATATTTATGTTCAATTTTTGGAAAGTCCTGCGTGAATATCTATTTTTTTTAAACAAAGTTGAACGTTCTAAGGTCTAAGGAGATTCAATCAGTAAAATGAAGACATCAGTTGGGTTTGTAATACATGTTAAAACAGAATAAAAGCCTTTTTGCGGCATAAAACCGATCTTTGAAGTTTTCTTGAACTAATATTAAAATCTCGTCTCGTTCTCGCGAGCTCTGTAATTTGTCTCGTTTCGTCTCGTCTTGTGAGTTTTGTGTATCGTTACACCCCTATTGATTTGCTCAACATTATGGAAAAGTGTCTCAGCTCTAAAGTTGTGTATGGATAAAAAAAAAGGTTAATTTCTATCTCTGTGCTGCTTGGTGCCAGCTGATCCATGGACCTATATATATACTGTATATCAGGCCTTGGTCCTTCGGTTGGGGACTCCAGACCCAAAGGACCGTCAGTGAGCAGGAAACCCGACATGCTGCGCCTGAAATAGACGCAGGCGCACGTGCCGAGTGTGATAAACCCATCAAGCTAAAGTTAGTATTCCTCAAATACACGATGAGACAGACGTTTCACAAGGGACACACTGTGTGTGTGTGTGTGTGTGTGTGTGTGTGTGTATGCGTGTGTGTGTGTGTGTGTGTGCAGTCTGCAGGCGGGGGATGGTAGAGGAGCTGGTAGACTGGAGTGCATTTGGTATTCAGCTGTGCCTGGTATTTATCTGTCTGCTGGCTGTCTGGTCTGCCCGGGCCTGTTAGTGGTGTCACCCTACGCTCTCCCTGGGGGACTGAACTGACGCTCCAGACAGACAGACAGTGTGTGTGTGTGTGTGTGTGTGTGTTGGATGCTGCAGTTTGTGACTGGATAGAGGTGGGTTGTATGCAGGAGAATTGATGATTGTCTTAGCGTGTCTGCAGTGGATGAGAGCTTGTCTGGATTTCTGCACGAGGGTGACCTCAGCGAGAGGACTTGAGGGAAAGATGCGGAGTGTGTCGAAGTGTGTGGATTGATATTCCTATATGGCTGACAGCGCGTTTCAGTTTGTTGCTTCAATAAAACTCTGACAGCTGCCAGCCGTTTGAACATTGTGTCAGGGTTACACATCTGTTTCTTCCACCTCCAAAAGTGTGTGTGTCTGTGGGTGTGTATGTGGGTGTGCGCGCGTGCACTAAGGGTGGAATGTGGAATACACTGGGAGTCAAAGAAAATTATTTTTGCATGATTGGATACAGAACTTGGCCAATGATGCGGCACTTAATGCAAAACATCTGTCGGAGGTTTTACTTTTCCCATTGAGTTCTTTTCCTTCACAGAGTTCCGCTTACTGTCGTTGCTTTAAGTTACTACAGTCAAAACAACCAGA